>RXID01010944.1:0-167611 GCA_005019695.1 Trichopus zeylanicus subsp. travancoricus
TTATTAGCATATCAAGAAATGGGGCAAGATTTACAAGCAACGCCCAACGAAGTGATGCTTGTTAGTTTGCTCTCTGCTTGTGGCCGCTGCGCAGCATACAGAGAAGGGCAAGAGTTGCATGGTTTAGTAGTCAAGGCTGGTCTGGATGCTCATGCATTTATGCAATCTACTATTATTCACTTTTATGCTGCCTGCCAACAGATTGAGCTTGCTTGCTTGCAGTTCAGTTTGGTGAATGAGCCAAGCATTTCTTCTTGGGATGCACTGATGGCAGGGCTCGTAAACAACAAAATGTTGAAGGAAGCAAGAGAGTTGTTTGGTGATATGGCAGAAAGAGATGTTGTCTCATGGAGTACTCTAATTGCTGGTTATGTACACCATGGACAGTCTAGGATAGCACTGGACCTGTTTGAAGGAATGCAGATGGCTGGAGTCAGCCCGAATGAAATCACATTAGTTAGTGTTCTCTCTGCCATTGCAAGTTCCAGTTCACTGGAACAAGGGAGGTGGATCCACAACTACATAAATGAGAATAGCATCCCTTTCACTGACAACTTGAGTGCTGGACTTGTCGATATGTACGCAAAGCATGGGAGTGTCAGGTACGCATTACAAGTGTTTGATTGCATAAGAAACAACTCAAAGTCAGTGTCACCTTGGAACGCCATAATCTGCAGTCTGGTGATGCATGGGCATGCAGAGACGTCCCTTGACATATTCTCTTCTCTGCAGAAAACCAGTATCAGACCGAACTCCATCACTTTTATAGGAGTATTGGCTGCATGCTGCCATGAAAGGCTGGTCAGAGAAGGAAGACAGTACTTTGAGCTTATGAAGAGTATGTATAACCTTGAACCAAACATCACACTATGGTTGCATGGTTGACCTCTTGGGCCGAGTATGGTGCCCAGATGAGGCAAAACGGCTGATCAATGCAATGCCAATGGAACCGGATGTAGTGATCTGGGAGAGTTTGTTGGCTGCCTGTAGGACTCATGGCTGTGTAGGGATTGGAGAGAGGGCGGCCGAGTGCTTAGCCAGGTTGTACATGAGGCACGGAACAGGTAGAGTGCTGCTATCGAATATATATGCAGATGCAGGCAGGTGGGATGAGGTATTTCTGGTGAGAAAAGCAATGGAAGGGCGGAGATTCAACAAGAAACCTGGTTATAGTGGCATTTCTTGATTAATAAATACTTAATTAATTTATCTAATTTGATTTGTTTTGCACAGAAAAGAAGTAGAAAAATAAATCTTTTTTACGTATAAGCACTGTATAAAAGGACACCATCTTTTATAAAAAATATAATAAAATAAGATTTCACATGTCATCTAAACGGCTTGTTCCATGATAACAACAATCCACGATAAATACAACAATAATGACAAATTAGCTCTTCAAGCCATGAAATCCAACTGCAGGCATTGCTAGAGCTGAACCCCCGGTCAACCAGACAAGAGTTGCACCAAGTGCCGCAGCAACTCTTAGCTGTGTGATTGCTGCTGCAAGAGAAACGTGCCCGTATCTGGTACCATACTTGGTTTTCTGAAGTTTTTCTGCTCTTTCTTTTGACAGAGTCCTCTCTGCTATTTCTTTGACTGATAGCATCAAAAGAGAGAGGATCTCATCTGCTAGGATCATAATGTCTTTGATGCACCTGTAGACACGGAGATAGAGAATGCCAGGGGCAACTGGAGAGAGCCCACCAGTAAAATGAGAACCAAATCCATGGCTAAGCAAGCTGCCAACACCACTGTTAGCGGAGATTGGGGTGGTGGAAAGACCAAGTGTAGCTGTGAAGCAACTTTTGAGGAGCAACACAACAGCATCATTATTGTGGTGGAAGACGGTGCAAGATGCAGAGAAGACGAGGAAATCGGTCCACCGCTTCACCTTCTGAGTCCATAGGGCTGCAACAATTGGCATACTAATTCTTTCCTATCGCTTCCAGATTTGCATCGTTTCATCCCCAAAATACAACCTAAATCGATAAAAGAAAAATGTAAGAACACAGGAAAAGATCACGCCCGATTGACAAAAACTGGAATAAGTTCAAACAAAAATCAAATAAATCACTCACCTCCACCGAAGCCCATCATTTCTCCACCATATTTTCAAGCTACGTCAAAGAAGCCCCGGAATAACCAAAAAAATCAAATAAAGGACACACTTTTTTTCCGTTGGGGACAAGCAGTCGGGATCGGATCTGACAGCGCCATATCGAAATCGAGGAGCAGCAAGAGGGCCGTTAGGGCAACAGTGAAAATGATGCAAATATTTAATGGTATTTTTTTTGTATATCTTCGAGATGTTATTTATAAATATTCGAAAGTTAAATAATAAATAATAAATTTTTAAAGATTTAATTGTAAAAATTATTGAAGGTAAAATCGAAATTTTTAGAAAAAATTTTGATTAAATAACAATCGGGGGATATAGATAAATATTTTTGAAAAAAAAAAATGGTGTAGATAATTATAAAAATTACGGGAGATTTTTCGTAATTATTGAAAATTAGGGGTGTAGGTAATTAGTCCTTAATTTTATTATTATATATGATATTATAAATGTAATTATATTTTAAATAAATAATATAAATTGTTAGATTCATTTGCAGAAGTGATTTTAGATGAAAAATACTTGAATGTAAAATTTAATTTGATTTTTATTTTCAGACTCGAAGTAATTGGAAGCGAATTAAATTTTACAAATCATTTTTATACAATTAAATAACATAATTAAACTGAAATAATTTTAGATCATTTCCACTTTCATCTGTCTACTTCCAGACCAACAAATACAATCTTAAATAAACCAGTATTAGACTGCTTGGCTGGGCTGCGCTGGCCCAGAAATTCATCGAGGCTAGAAAGGCCTAGTTTAGGTGAATGCAAGCTTAAACCAGCGAAAAAGGCTACACGCCCAAAACCTGTCCCAGCTAAATAAGCAAATAAATTTTTTTTTTTAATTTTTGTTAAAATGGAGTATTTCACTTAACTTAAGAGAGCAAATAGAGTAGTTAGGCTTTGTCCCCAAGCAAACATAAGCCCTTAATAATGGGCGATAATTTCTAACACTCGCCACGAGACATCAAGGCATGCAAAACCCAAGACCACTGACAGGGCTGGCAACAGGTCTAACTAGCAGAAGTTTGGACAGACCCAAAGTCAGCCTATTAGATTTGAAATGGGTTGAAGTCCATTAGAATCTATTAACTTTTATATTAAACTCATTTAGAATGCGGTCTGTTCAATTTATATTAGGTTCATTAATGCCTGTTAAAATTCATTAATGTTTATATTCATTATTTTTAGTGACATACTAAAGTGATATTTAAAAATAAATTAACATATGTCATTGATAAAGTGGATAGATTTTAAACAGATTTTTAGTGAGCTTCACCTATGAATTCACTGGACCCTTGGGCCCATTTACAGCCCTAATGATAGGTATTGCCCTTCATCAAATTCTACACTGACGCTAGAGTCATTGATATAATAGCAGCATAAAAATGAACTAAACAATTTGTCAAAGGTCCAAGCATTTAATCACTCATGCACTGGGGGTTAAATGCCGTTGAAGAAGTAGTTCTCTGAGCTTTTGCAGATACCCACGAGCGAAGAGAAAAGCGAGTCTTTAACTCCATGTCGACAACTGCTGTATCCATGATCAGTAAAGGGCTGAGGACTTGGTCGGAAACCGCCCCAAATAACCACAAAACCACCCAAAAAAAAAAAAAAAACAGTAGATCCCAGCTACATCCCAAAGATAGGAAGCCAAATCCATTTGAATCTCGCCGCCGGATTTTGGTCAGGTGGATTGTGAAAACAAAGACCATCCAGAACTTCCCGGATATGTTCCACATCCAGCCAGAAAAAACATCAGCGCCTTGGGATCCGCTGAATCCAGCCATTTCCCTCCAAGATTGACCGGATCTGGGTCAGAGCCTGCAGACCCCAGCGGCAATCTGTTGTTGCCTCTAAAAACTCCGGCGATCTTTGAATGGTTGTATAGTACTTGTTTTTGAGACACGACCAGGATAAATAATATATTCATAAACATTTCTTCGTGACAGATATCAGAACATCGTTAAAAAGAAAATCTGAAAATTCTTGTCTTTGATCATGGACCACTGACCCAGAGAAAGCTGAAATTAGACAGTACTATCTTGTACTACAATAGGTTCAACTTGATCGTGAAGCCCAAAGCATCAGAATGATATTTTGTTATACATAAAATCATATGACAGAATCCCATCACTCAGCTGACTAGCTGATATTATTTCGATACGAGAATAGAAGACACTTTTACATAATTACTAGTTCAGTTTGGAAGGGTGAGATATTTCAGAAAAGGCTCTGCGCTGGGAGCAATTGCACTGACCTCGGCAGTTGTTGCTAGTTCAAAGTCCTCAAACTGGAAGGCAGGGGCGCAGGTGCAGCCGACCAGAGAATAGTGAAGCTCTGGGTCCCTGCTTGGGGATTTTAGGAGAGCACTACCATCCGTTGAATAAGATGCAACATCCAGTGTGGGGAATGATCCAAACCAAACATTTGGTGGCACAGTGTACTGGGGACGGTGACCAACATCTAGGTCAGGACCTAGCATGGTAAGCTTGATCCTGCCATCATCATGCAACTCGAACACCTAATTTGTATCATGCAAACAAATGTTGAAAAAGAAGTCAACAGAGTACACTTTATAAGCGGAGAGGAAGTTTGAACAAACAGTGAGGGGCTCCCCAGCATAGAAATGCCAGACTTCAGCACAAGGGATACGGTGGAGGTGTGAGACACTCCCTGATGGCAGCAAGAAGTATATTGCAGTACTGACAGGTCGATCCACCTTGTCTGCAAAAGTATCAGTCAGATGATATAATAATTGACCAAAATTCAAGGAGAACAAAGGTTTTATGAAATTGTAAAGAAATATAAGACTTTTGGAGGGAAGATGACTCCTATGAAATGGCTTGTATTGCTCAAATGATTTGTAACATGAATGGGGAATGGCAACAAGGTAGAGGTTCTCAGACAGAATATAATGAATCACTACTTATTGCTGATAAAGCTCTAGAAAGTAGAAACACAGGCAAATAATTTGCATGTGAAAAAAGAATCAGGAAGAAAAGAAGTCACATTATTAGACATAGCACAAATCTAATCATACAATGTGGGAATAATTTTATAAAAAATATGAAAAAGATCTAATTGTCTTCTGTTTTGCCTTCAAACTTTTTACATTTATTCTTTCAACCCAATGGTAATGATCACTCTGTTTAAGAAATGAAAAATTTGCATTCGAAAATTTCTGGTTCCTCAAGAAGGCTTCAGTTTATTCATGTCCAATTTTGCCAAGACAATACATTCTGAAGTGATGGAAACATCCGTCACGATCAAGCAACATTCTAACTGTACTAAAAAAAGTAATCAACCATAGAAATTTAGTAATGCCTGAACTAAACAAATTTGCCAGGACACAATTGAACATATTGGATTTATTGCGCCATCATTGAACAAGAAAACATAATATGCCTCCGGTACAAACTCCTCAATAAATGCTCTCGCTAGCAAACAATAGCAAGTACAACCTCCGATTCCAATCAAAGAAAGGATGGAATAACAACACAGAACTATACTCTTATTCTCGCAATCAAAAATCAAAAGTAAAGGACTGAGCAGTTAGCCAATAGATTTTCTTGTCGCAGGACACAAACCAAGACCAATAAAACTCCATTGAATCCACTTCTCTCACAATCCCCATATGAATATGCCTCAAAGCTTAAAGATCTCATTCTGATCACTTGCCACCTCTCGATCTATCCCCAGTAAAAAAAATATTTAAACTTCAAGGCAACAAAATGATCAACGTTTAGCAACAATGACGCACGCATTTTCACGAACAGATAGAGAGCTACATACAAATCAACTACCCAAGGATTTCGATCCAACAAAATCCAGATTTATCAACAAAAAAATCAGAACTTTAGGAAGAAAATCAGTGTTGGGCTTACATTGGGGTGGGAGCTGGGATTTGGAGAGGGAGACGGAGAAGTCCCGGAAGGTCTCGGAGTAGAATCCCCCTTCCGGGTGAGGCTTCAGATCCAACAAGGCAATGATCTCCGAAGCCTTCTTTGGTGAAGCCATGGATTTAGGGTTTTGGATTGCTTCAATTCAGGGCAGCAGAAAAAGATGAATTCGAAGGATCTCGTAGAAGCAGCAAGACCTTCCTGGTCGTTGTGGGGAAAATTGACTCGACCGCCGCCCGAGAAATTCAATGGACTTTTTGCACATACCTCCCTATAGTAGTAGCATTTTCTTTTGAAGTCATGAATCATGGTATTTACAAAACAAAGTTAAATTTAGGGATAATTACCGGTGACCCCCCGTAATTTAGGGTAATTACCGCTAACCCCCGTAATTTCCGTAATTACTCCCACCCCTCAAATTCGCCCGTATTTACCCACAGCCCCCTAATTGTTATTTAATCAAAATTTTACCCAAAAATTCCGATTTTACCCCGTTATTTTTACACATACACCCCTAAAAACTTATTTTTTTATATTTAATCCCCGGATTTCGGATTTTTCAAATAACACCCCGAAAGAACTTCGATTTACAAAAACGTCCTCGAAATTCGAATTTTTGCAAATAAACCCCCGAAATTATTCCGATTTATAGAAAAGTCCCCAAAATTCGGATTTTTGCAAATAACACCCCGTCGCGCGGGCGGGAGCGGAGGAGGAGGTCGGCCGGCCGGCGGCAGCGGCGGGAGCGGAGCCGGAGGCCGGGCGGGCGGGAGCGGAGGCGGAGGCCGGGGCGCAGGCGCGCCGAAACGCGGGCGCGAACGGCCACGGCCGAGGCCGTTCCGCCACCGCGTGCCGGGGACGGAGGCCGAGGCCGGCGCGCCCGCACAAGGAGGCCGAGGCCGAGGCCGTTCCGCCCCCGCGTGCCGGGGACGGAGGCCGAGGCCGGCGCGCCTGCACGCGGGGGCGGAACGGTCTCGGCCTTGGCCGTCCGCGCCCGCGTGCCGGCGCGCCGGCCTCGGCCTCCGTCCCCGGCACGCGGAGGCGGAACGGCCTCGGCGTCCGCCTCCGGTCCCGCTGCCGGCACGCCGGCGCCCCGGCCTCCGCCTCCTTCTCCGGCGCGCGGGGGCGGGATTTTTGCAAATAATACCCCGAAATATTCAAATTTACAGAAAAGTCCCCGAAATTTTGATTTTTGCAAATAACAACCCGAAGTTAAATTTGTAATTTATAAATATTAAATTTGTAAATATAAATATAAAAAACACTAATGTCTTTTTTGTAAAATTTTATTTAAAATATGATTAAAAATATAGACTTATTTATACAAAAAATATTGAAGGGGTCTATTTGTAAATGTACAATATGAAACTTGTAATTTTAAATTATAATCTTTGAAACCTTCGATGACTTATTTGTAAAATTTATTGATAAAATAAATAAAATTTGGATATATTTATAGAGAAAAATATTAAAGGTGGTCTATTTTTAAATATAAAAAATATTAAAAATTAATTTTAAAATAATTTTACAATTATTTTAAAAAAAAATCTGAGGGTCTATTTTGTAATTTGTAATTATAAATATAAAAAACACTAATGTCTTTTTTGTAAAATTTTATTTAAAATATGATTAAAAATATAGACTTATTTATAAAAAAAGTATTGAAGGGATCTATTTGTAAATGTACAATATGAAACTTGTAATTTTAAATTTTAATCTTTGAAACTTTCGATGACTTATTTGTAAAATTTATTGATAAAATAAATAAAATTTGGACATATTTATAGAGAAAAATATTAAATGTGGTCTATTTTTAAATGAAAAAAATATTAAAATTAATTTTAAAATTACAAGTTTCATATTGTACATTTACAAATAGACCCCTTCAATATTTTTTTATAAATAAGTCTATATTTTTAATCATATTTTAAATAAATTTTTACAAAAAAGACATTAGTGTTTTTTATATTTATAATTACAAATTTAATATTTATAAATTACAAATTTAACTTCGGGGTGTTATTTGCAAAAATTAAAATTTAGGGGACTCTTCTGTAAATTTAAATATTTCGGGGTGTTATTTGCAAAAATCCGCCCCCGCGCGCCGGAGAAGGATGCGGAAGCCGGGGCGCCGGCGAGCCGGCGGCGGGAGCGGAGGCGGACGCCGAGGCCGTTCCGCCCCCGCGTGCCGGGGTTGGAGGCCGAGGCCGGCGCGCCGGCACTCGGGCGCGGAAGGCCAAGGCCGAGAGCGTTCCGCCCCCGCGTGCGGGCGCGCCGGCCTCGGCCTCCGTCCCCGGCACGCGGGGGCGGAACGGCCTCGGCCTCGGCCTCCGCGTGCGGGCGCGCCGGTCTCGGCCTCCGTCCCCGGCACGCGGGGGCGGAACGGCCTCGGCCGTGGCCGTCCGCGCCCGCGTTTCGGCGCGCCGGCGCCCCGGCCTCCGGCTCCGCTCCCGCCCGCCCGGCCTCCGGCTCCGCTCCCGCCGCCTGCCGCCGCCTCCGCTCCGCCTCCGGCCGGCCGGCCTCCTCATCCGCTCCCGCCCGCGCGACGGGGTGTTATTTGCAAAAATCGGAACTTTGGGGACTTTTCTGTAAATCAGAATAATTTCGGGGGTTTATTTGTAAAAATTCGAAATCCGGGGGTTAAATATAAAAAAAAATAATTTAGGGGTGTATGTGTAAAAATAATGGGGGTAAAATCGGAATTTTTTGGTAAAATTTTGATTAAATAACAATCAGGGGGCTGTGGGTAAATATGGGCGAATTTGAGAGGGGTGGGGGTAATTACGGAAATTACGGGGGGTTAGCGGTAATTACCCCAAATTACAGGGGGTCACCGGTAATTACCCCTAATTTATATTTGTATTTAACGATTTTGAGTGTATACCAAACTTATTTGGTCAGTAGTATTAACCCCTGGGACTCAATGTAAATTTATTAGAAATAGATATTCAAAATGACTTGTATGTAAATAGTAAAGATTATAGTGTATTAAATATAATCATCTCTAAATTCTAACGCTAATATTTCGACATTCAGATTTTATGTATTAATTAAGATTTTGAGTTTCGATTTCGGAAACGGTTTCGACACTTAGAAAAATCAACGCGTTTCAGTCAAAATCATTTCTATTTCGGTTTGAACCAAAATATTTTTTTATTTATTAATTATATTTTGACACAAAATTTAACTTTATTTTAATTATTTTTTAACTTTAAATAAAAAATATTGTAATATATTTAAACATTTTTGAAATAGTGAACAATCCTATGCACCAAAAGCTCATACGCGTAAATAGTCCCATAGACATTAACAGTCTTCGGTAGAGATCGGCGAGGGTGTGAGCGTGCCGACGCAGGGGCCAGGTCGGTGAGGGTACGAGCGTGGGCGTGAGGTTGGCGACGGCACCTACGCCAGGCTAGCGATCGTGCTTGCGTGAGCACGTGAGGGCTTGGGCTCGGGTGTGAGGCCGGCGAGGGTGTGAGCGCGGGCATGAGGGTGTGAGGCGCGCAAGGCCGGCAATGGCGCGACGCCAAGCGGGCAAGCAGGCTCGTGTGGGTGTGTGGGAGCATGGGTGTAGACGCCAGAGGTCGGCGCAAGGGTACGGGTTTGGAGGCCAGACCAATGAGGGCGCGGCACAGGCGAAAGGCTAGCGTGAGAGCTCGGGCGCGAGAGTAAGGCTAGTGAGGGCTTGGGTGCGAGAGCGAGGCTGGCGACAGTGCAAGCTAGTTAGGGCTTGGGCGCGGTAGCGACGCCGGTAACAGTGCAGGCGCGGACATGAGGCCGGCAACGGCACGAGCGTAGGCGTGAGACCGGCGTAAAATTGATATCAAATCAATTGAAACGTTTCGCTCAGAACCCAAACTGAAACATTTCGGCCGAAACTCTAACTCCTGCATTTTCTTTGAAGTTTCACAACCTATTATCATTGTGAAAATCCAACTTTGATAGGGATATGCAGGTAAACTTTTAAATGCATCAGGAAAGTATCAAGAAAGTATCGGGTGTTATTTACAAACTTCCAGAAATACACGCCTCCAAACGGCAAAGAACAGCAGCGTGCTTCGCTGGCACATTAATTAAGAGGAGCTCGAGTTACGGCGTTTTCGGGGAAGAAACCACGGGAACTAGAGTTACGGACTTCCATTCCGTAAATTGGGACGAAATAAAAGACGAGAAACCAGACATTTTTCGCCTGTCTTCTCTCCGTCTGGTTCCTCCTTTTAGCACCCTTAGAAATAGCAAAGTTTTCTTTTAAAACCTCAAATGTATTTGAATACCTCTGATTTTTCCAAAGATTCGAAGCCCTTTTCCTCCTCCTCGCGTTCCTCGCAGAGCAATTCTCCGGGGGATTTCTTCTCTCCCCGCCGATCTGAGTCCATTTCAAGCCTTCTTTTTCAGAGGTAAATTCGTTTCCTTTTCTCCTTTAATTGATGTTTTTGATTGCTAGTTTGCTTCTTTTTTCGATTTTAATTAGTTTGGGAGCAAAATGATGGGGCCCATCATCGGTCATCAACGCCTCGTGCTACGTCATCAATTGGCATCAACCTGTGCCATGTTATCATATTGTCACTCACCTCTGCTACGTCATCAAATTGCGGACCTCAGCGATCCTGCCATGTCATCCACCATGCATTTTGCTAATTTGTTGGATTCTTTGATCAATTGTGAATTTTAGTGCTTTAAGTTGGTAGTTTTATGTTCGGATTTGTTTTTGATTTTATTTGTATTGTTCAGATATTTCTTTGCTGATTTTTTGGAAGTTCTTCATCTTTGTTGGTTTGGTCACTGCGTGAGGCATGGTGAGCTGCGTGTTCTGCCTAGAATGCCCGCATATAAGCATGCCTTAGTTTATATTCTCTAGCATAATCCACTTGCTAAACGATACATTGTTGAATAAGAATACTTACTCTGTAAGTGTAGGCTATGGCTATAGACATCATTGCTTCAGATTATTGAGAAGAAACTCATCCTAATTTGTAGCTATCCATTATTTTGCTTTCTTTTGTTGTTTTGATATAGATGTGGTTATTTCCTTGATGTTGGATGGTTTGTTCTTATCAATTTTTTATGCTGAGAAAGTAAAAAGAATATAGTAAACTTTATTGTATGCTATCAAGTTTAAGCTTGCGTATGCTTCCTTAGAAGCCTACAACTTTATGGGATGATTTGGATGAAGACGTGGGATTATGCTTGATGTGTTTCAAATGAAAATTGGGTATTTGCAATTAGGATTTTTAGAATTTTCTTTGCTTATTGTGAGACCTAATAGATCAGCAAGTCAGTGGATAAATAATAAGATCTGTAACTGACAGCAATTATCTTTAGTCTCATTTCGATAAAATATAAGAGTTGAGATTGAGCTGAAATGCATGAAGAAAGAAGAACAGAGCGTTTGAATTTGTTTTCCGTTTATTATTACGGAGAACAAGTAGATAAACAATTGCGAAAAGTACTATATTTGAGTTCGAGAAATTACAAAAAGAAATCAAAGAACAAGGTTGCCTTCATCTCTGAAAACATCATCATTGATATACTATCAAGACTCCATGGAAGCACTGTCATGAGTTCTGGTGCTCACTAACACAAGACTCTTGCTTGATTTCCCTGCATCTTGACCGCTTCTCAAAGGCTGATCCTGTTGGGAAGCCACAAAAGTGTCAAACCAGATTCATATAGTGAGCCGGACACCAAACCATCCCAAAACCTCAAGCTCATGGGATATGGGTCTTTTTCACTATATCTATTAGACTCTATCTATCCAATATCCAATGTGAGACTAATTCATCGCACCTGATATTATAACAATCTTCTCCTTCAGGTGTGATTTGATCACATCAATTTAACACTCTTAATCAAGAACTCTTTTACTCGACCATTTCTACTGTGCAACTCGTGTCCTCGCATCGGCCTCTAGTGCCCGCGCCCTTGCGTCGACTTCTGGCGCTCACATTTGTGAGCTCGCCATCCTGGCGCCAGCGCATGCGCCCTCTCTCTGGCCTCAAGCCGGTCTCAGGCGCTGCGCAAGCGCCCGGGACCTTGGACCAGCACCCGCGCCCTTTCGCCAATCTTTACCATGATACTAATATGTGATTCAATTCAGTCGCATCATCACTGTAATTTTTGGTCTTAAGAGTTTGCACAGTTTCGAACCTGGAGCTCTGATACCACTTATTGGGGGAGCCAAAAGAGTGTCGAACCGGAATAATATAGTGGGCCAGACACCAAACCATCCCAAAAGCTTAAGCTCATGAGATATGAGTCTTTTTCACTATATATAGTAGATCCTATCTATCCAATATCCAATGTGGGACTAATTTATCACACCTGACATTATAACATGATCCCCCGCACATCCTCCTCATCTTCCACCGTGAAAAGCTCGGCAGAAGAAAGCTCCACCTTGCTGTACTAAACCAGCAAACAGGGGAGCAAAAATTTCAGAAGACACTAATGGAGTTCTAACCACACCACCATGCAGTGGCCTGCTTTGCCTCTATGACTACAACAGAAACATAGTCCTGTACAACCTGACTACAGGTGAATCGCACCGCCTCCCAAGGCCTGGGGCATCACAAACGGCTTCCCAAAATGCTTCTTGGTTTCAAGACAGCAAAGAGGAAGTACAAAGTCATCAGGTTCTTCTATAGGCAGATGAACCATGCAGCAGAGACATACAGTCTAGGATGTGAGGTGTTTTGAGCTTGATTCAGCTGCATGGAAGAATACAGGTAGCATAGATTGCTACATTACTGGATATGGAACTTATGTTGATGGATTCATGTACTGAACAAAGGGTGCAAGAAATGTTGTGCCTGATCAAATAGTTGCATTATATCTGAGAGCTGAGAGATTTGGATGCATAGCAGCACCTGACTTCTCAGGTTACCAGATTGAGGTGCAAGGGGCTATGTTTCTTGTGCAGCTTGAAGGGAAACTTTGGGTGGTGCACCCTCCCTATGTTTATGCAGGGAGAATGGATGCACGGGTGTTGAAGGATAAGACGAGAGGTGTTTAGAGGCACAGGTTTTCTGCCAGTGGCGGCCCAAGCCCGTGCTCATTCACAGAGGAATGATTCTGGTGGGACGGCCAGGCAAGTTGGCGTACATGAGTCTCCATTGCGGACAGGAGAAGGACGAGCTTCTGTACTGTGACGAAGGCCAGGATGAGCCTGCAAGAGTCCCATGTTGTTTTGGAGAAATTGGTTCCTTTGACAGGATAGATTTTTCTTTATTCCTTTCTTGTTTTTTCCGTTAATTGCTTATCATCTTTAATAGCTCAGCAGTTTAGATTTGCATGACACTGGTCGAACGTCATACGCAAAAGACCTAATTAAATCAATATTTCCCTTTGAATGTAGGACTAGAGTTCTGCAACATTAACAACCAGAAAAGCCTAATAAATCATTGAATAATAAAGGTAACCAAACAGCTCCAGTCACTATACACAACAAACCGTCCAAAAAACAGAAAAATAAATAAATCACAAACTGACAAAAATAGAGATAAAAAGACCTGTAAATGCAAGTATGATTACACAATAGAACACAAAGCATGAGCTGCAGTAAAGCTTCCCAGCAACCACCAAGTCCACCTCATCACAGCACTCTTTTGTGCACCGATACTGATGACACCCAGCACATATTATCTAAAGAGTTCAACAGACCATAAATAAACTGCCCGGATGTGCAAGCTTGCAGAAGATCCCCATGCTTAGGTATCATCGACCTGGGAGTGAAATACAAAGCTCGGGAATGTAGTTGTGATGTCCCTGCGATAGAAAAGCCCAGGGTCACCTCCTCGAAGAGGGTCGAAGTATGAATAATACTATGAAAAATTACTACAAGGCACTTAGATCTGAACCATACACTGGAGAAAAACATAAAATGGCAAGAAAGGTCCCTATTTCTCTGCAGGGAGAAGGTATCGCACATATGATGTATCAATGACAAAAGATGGTTTGAGGATTATGCAAAAGTGGTACTTAATTCATGATAGTTCACTAGGAGAATTATTTTAGCCAGAGAACTCTTGCATAAAGATTATTCGTGATGAATTTGACAAATTACTGAAAAGTCTCAACTTTTTTCATAGTATATGTGAATTCATAAACTTTAAGCAACTGCCCAACAGCGATTTTATCAATGTTGAAATGGTGAACTTATGAATGTGAGCTGAACCAATGTGCAATTTGCAGTAATACTATGCCAAAATAACAGAAGATAGAATAGACAGCAAGCATTAATCAAACAAGAGAGAGAAAAGAGGGAAGATTTTGCACTCAAATATGAAACTTATGGCCTATAAGTTATCAACATCGATATCTTCAATTCAGTGACTAGAATAATAAAGATTAAAAACAAGACTTACTTGAGGTACTGAAGAGTCATATTCTTTAAAAGAGAGGGATGTCGCAAGACAAGACTGCGCCATTCTTCCTTGTCAATCTTTCCATCATGTTTTGTATCAGCTTCCTCAAATGTCTGGCAGAAAAGTACAGAAATTTGAGTCAATTCATAACAGCATGTTTCAAACAAGACAACCATTATACTGAAAAAAAAACAAAATTTCTTTACTTCAGAATGAGAAAAACAGATAGACTAACAGAGCTCCATCTAGTTGGGATGAAAATAACTTCAAAACAAAATTCTTAAAACCTGGAGTTTCTCTCAAATAGCAATACCAGCCTTGTTCACAAGCATATCATTTTTATTAAGGACAACCAGTTATGCCCTCAGAGGCTCCATCTAAGGTAACAAACAATTAACTTGAGGCAGTCATGCTTTTTGCCATTGCTAAAGGAACCTCATGATATATCAGCTTCTCTTGCAAGTGCAGCATGAAAGGATGTTACACAGATTATAACCCTAGTATAGTTTGTCTCATTGCATTATCTAGATGGTGATTAATACAGGGCAGATTATGGAACCAATATATAATACAATTCAGCAAAAGATCAGAATTGAGTTATCTTCAAAATAGCCTCGCCAAGATCATAAAAAGACAGAAACAGAAGTAAGAAGAGAGAAACATAGATGAAAGAGTCATAATTTTACTAAATTCTCATCTGCCTGCAGTAGTATAGCCCTGTTATATAATCTGAAGCCTAAACCAAGTTTGCAAATCAATGTACAGCATACATCCAGCACATGATCAGAAGCCAACAAATAATACAGAAATGAGAAGAAAATGCTCAGTGCCGCATGAATGCACATGAAATCTAAGCTATATTGATATAGCATATAGATAGATAATCAAAATCAGACAAAATCAGTCAAATCACTATTAGCTAACAGGCAGCATGATCATCTGTATAAGGAAAAATAATATGAGATGATTAAAAAGCTTGTAATTATCCTCATAAGTACCTTGTCAATAATACTTTCTACGACATCATCAGACAGATTCATGCCTGATTCTGCAAGAGTAGCCACCACCATTTGCTTCACCTGTATGGTCAAAATCCATAGTTAACAAATTGGTCCAACCCTCCAATAGCTGAAATGTTTTTAAATACACAAGAAAATTCATAAAACATTCTACTATCATTAAATGTAAATATGGTGGTAATATGAACACAAGTTTGAAAAATATACACATGATAGTTTCTGAGGGATAAACCACCAGAGTTAATAGGAGCACTATAGGCACAAGTTTTTGCCAACATTGCATTGTGAAATTTTATGTGAAAACCTTGACTACGTAGGAAAAGAATACAGATTTTGGATATAATAGTTTTTTTTATATCTGCCAGATGACCAATACCATACCTCCTGTCTTTCAATAAAGCCTTGCTGCTTGAGATCATATAACTGGAAAGAAACTGTAATCAAATAATTGTGTGAGAACCTTAACCAATAATAGAAATTAAAGCATTAAAGATGCATAAGAGGGAACTGCTGACATGCATTCTCAGAACAAATATGAATTAACACAAAATCAAAAAGAAGTGAATAACAACTAAGTATTTGAGATCAAAGATAGTATTATGCTAATATCTCTCATGAGCCATCATGGGATCCAAGACATAATCAAGAATATAGATCATGCAAACTATTGTTTTGGTTTCTGGAGTCCAGAACTAGAACCATGATGAATCAAGCTAGCATGGTTCTCTACCCCGGCTTGGGCGAGTCACTTGATAATACAATACTTCAATAAAGGCTAATATCATACCAGAAGAAATCAAGAATATGATGAAAACCAAATTGGTAGAAGACTTTAATTGAAAATCCATATTATTGATCTTGATCTAGTAATAAGACATTTCTGGCGATATAAAGCTCTCACATGCCTCAAGTTTAGAAAACTGTAACTTTCAAGACCATTTATTTTTAATCATCAAACAGGTATGAAACCCCAAAGATAAATGACTTTTTCGATGTAGATATTTTAGATGATATTGAACCACTTGAGTGATGCCCATTTTTATTTAAAAAGCAAATTATTGGAAATGAAGCCAGATCCAATGTGAAGGAGGTTAGGGCTTAGCAGTACCCAATAAAATATCCTACTCACTTGGAAATCAAATAATAATCTCATTGAAGAAAATGACCACGAAAATCAAATTCATTGGCTGGCTTGAGATAGCTCAAGGAGAAAGAGGTAAAACCCTCTCTTATCTGGCTAGTTTTACCTATCACCAACATACAACATGTCAATGGAATACTCCCAACAACTCAAAGTCATGTCTCTTAATGTAGTGGAGAAATAAGAACTAGTGTTGCTCATTTTAGCAACACAAGTCTCCATTAGTAGTTCACAACCCACTTCTCTATATCAAGTAGTGCTTGCAGGTTGACTCTCAAAACACCACTGGCCACTCATCATTTTGTACCATGTCACAGATTGAGTACAACGTATTCAAAAAAATTTTCAATACTTTTAGCTTGAGGCCGAAAAACACAAAAATGAAAATCATTACTCCAACTGGACAACTCAACCTAGCCTATTCCAACTCAAAAAGTAAACCACATTCAATAATGGTTGACTGAAACCTAAATGATACCAGATCCGAAGTCCTCTGCTCTTGCTTAATCTAACCCAATTGTATAGGTAGTTCATCCAAAGTTATGGTTGGGTAGATTTTATTGAAGGATTTGTATGCTTCATTAAAAAGACAAATTGTATCATTTTTGCTGCTGAATCAGAATAATAAAATGTCAAGCACACTAGGTTCCTTAATGCTAGCATTAAACTAGTTGTTGCCCATTCACAGGCTTACCATATGAAACTTAGGGCCTGATTTCTAAAAATGTTCACTATTTCTCAGATGGTATCAGAAAATCTAACTTATTTTCCCACACAAGTCTAATTTACAAACAGAAAGATTTTGGAGCATGCAGGGATGCAAGAAAAGACATTCAACTCACATTCGATCTTATCATCAATTGGGGCATTTGGATGGAAGACGGAAAGAGCACGGGCAAACTCTTCAAAACCAAGAATTCCATTGTGTTTTGTGTCAAACAAATCAAAAACCTGAAATGACAATGTGATGGTGCAAGCAGATAGGTAATGCAACCTACTATAGCCAATATAAAATAGCACATGTATCTTCAAAAGAACAACACAAATGTACAGTTTTACAAATGGTACAAGTGGAAGTATCTATATACCCGATCAGCAAATAAGCTCTCTTTCTTGTTAGTCTTGAATAGTGCTAGCTGGAACTCTTCCTGCAGAAAGACAGTCAAAGCACAAAGGTAAACTACAACGAAGAAAACAATAATTGTAAAAATGATATATTAGTGCAGAACTTAATGCATAGGTGAGATTGTTACAGTTTCTGGAATTGAGTAGCTGTGATCTAGGGTTTCCTCTGTGAAGATAATGAAGAAAAAGAGAGTTTATTCTATTATGAGAGAAAAATAAAAAGTATATAAAAATCTCTAATATCCCATCCCTTAAATAGGTGGAAGTTCCTATCACAATGCAACTCCTACTTAGGCTTTTCTAACAGCTTGTTTACACTATGTTAGCTTCTCTTTTCTAAGTTGATTTTGGACTTTTTTAATAGGTTGTGATGGACTTGACTTTCTAAAGAATAATAAGGTACTTTATTGTACAACCATGCTTGTAAATATTAAGTCTAACATGGGCATTTTGAGCCCTAAGTTTTTTATTTATTCTTTCAACACACACCCCTCCCCCCCTCCCTCCTCAAATTAGTGCATAAATATCAAGCATAGCCAACTTGAAAATGTTTTCTATCAACCATTCCCTCCTTCAAGACTTGATGAGTACATCAACTAGTTGTTTCTCTGATGGAATACATAGTAAATCAATCTATTTTTTTAGCACTTTTTTCTAATAAAGTGAAAATCTAATTCAATATGTTTAGTTCTCTCATACAATCCTAAATTATTTGAAATATGTAGAGCTAATTGATTGTCGCAATATTTTTATAGCCTGCTTTGTTGGATATTTTAGCTCTTGCAAAAATAATTGTAACCACAAAACCTCACATGTTCCCAAAGTTACTAATATGTATTCTATTTATGCATCGAATCTTATCACTAACTTTTACTCTTCCATATAACTAAATTTCTTTCAACAAATGTACAGTATCATAAAGCTGATTTCTATTAAAAGCTGAACTTGCCGAATCTACATTAATGTAACAGTGTATATCTAAGTGTTCATGCTTTCCAAAACACAACCAAGTTGCTTTCATTAGATACCTAAATAACCTATACACAGCTTGCATTTGTGGCTTCCTTGGAGATTGTATGAATTGCCTTATCGTACTTGCTAAGAATGTAATGTCAGATCTTATGATAATTAAGTAAGATAAGTTTCCAATAATGTTTTTATACTATTTTTGATACTTGACTTTAATGCCTATATCTGAACATAATTTAGTATTTGGATTCATACGAGTGTTTGAGATCTTCTTTCCTAACATGCATGTTTCAATTAATAAATCTAATGTGTATTTTTTTTGAGGCAAAACTAGTCCTCTTATTGATTGTGCTACTTCTATTACCAAGAAGTAGTGTAATTTGCTAGGATCTTTTAATTCAAACTAACTTTTCAGAAACTCTTTAAGCTTTTTAATTGCTTCATTACCATCCCTTGTTATTATAATATCATACATATATACAAGTAGTATAAATCTTCTTTTTCTTTAACCTTTGATGAACACCAAATAATATGATTGACTCCTTTAGAATCCATAACCTGTTAATACAATATTGAATTTATCAAACCAAATTCTAGGTGATTGTTTGAGGTCATACAAAAATCTTTTCAACTTGTACACTAGTTGTTGTCCTCTTGAGTCCGTAAATTGTAGTGGTTATATCATATACACTTCTTTTTTGAGATCCCAATGAATAAAAGCATTTTTAACATCCATTTCTTATAAACTCCAATCTACTGTTAATGATAAAATAAATCTTACTAAGTTAAACTTTGCTATTAGTGAAGAGTCAAACTAGTCTACATTATATATTTGTGTGAAATCTTTTATCACCAATCTAGTCTTGTACTTGTCAATGCTCTCATTTGGTCTGTACTTAACTATGTAAACATACTTGCATTCTACTACTTTCTTCCCCTCTAGCAGAGATACCAACTCTCATATGTTGTTTTGGTACAGTTCTTTTATTTCAACTTTCATGACTTGTCTTTAATTGGGATCACTCAGTGCCTCTGTCATATTTATAGGCACAGAGATGGTGAAAATCGCCAAGGCAAAATACTTATGGCTTATAAGATATCCAACACAAGTTCTTTCTTTCTACTAAGAGCATGTATACATAATTTTTTAGTAATTTGTGGGGATCCATGTACGTTGTTCTGGACCTTCTAAAGTAGTAATTAGTGAATTGATTTCTTGATTAGATCCCTTTTTCTATTTTCTGATGTAAATAATATCGAATCTCTTATTTTCTCCTTTAGGCATTATGGTTGATTGGTCATTGATAAGCAAAAGCAAAATTGGTTGGAGTAATAAACCTGAATTATTTCGGGAGTTATTTTTAATAAACATTATATTTTTTCTCTTCTCAAAAAAATATGGTACAAATTCAACGAATGTTATATCCATTGATATATACCACTAATAATTTATTAAATTGTAACATTTATAATCTTTATATATTTTAAAATATGCTAATAACACGTATTTAATAGCTTTAGGTTGAAATTTATTACTATTAATGTTTAAATCTTAAACAAGACAGACACATCCAAACATTAAGATTTATATAAAATTATTTACCATTGGTGTGAGATTCGATGGGGTAGTGGAGCAGTGAACTATTAGGTTTGACTGAAAACAGTTATTTTTAGTCTTATATCGACAAAATACGAGAATAGAAACTTAGGTAAATATGATAATTGCTATAAACTTAATAACCAAAGCTTTTTCTGGAAAGTCAGGAAAAATAACTTTTAGAGTCGGATAAGCCGCGGGTCACAAGCACACAGGGATAATATTATATTGGGTCCAAAACATCACGTATTAATATGAGGCCCGATGGAACAGTGAGCTAATAGAGCTTGATTAACAACAGTTATCTTTAATCTGATATCGACAACATGCGAAAGTTAAAATTGGTCTAAATATAATAACTATCGTAAATCAAATAACAAAATCTTTTCCCGATGAGAAACCCAATGGTCAATTAGGTCGCGGGCCATAGGCGTACAAAAATAATATCGTACTGGGTCAGCGGTGCCATACAATAATATCATAGCTGCTTTATACCTCTTAATTAATGTAGGCTAACTCAATAAGGATACTGAGTTATTGAGTGGAGGGTGATAACAAGGTCCTGTGGAGCAATGAATCAGTGAATTGTGAGGTCTAACTGTCAGTGGTTGTCTTTAGTCTCATCTCGACAAAATATGAAAATAGAGACTAGACTAACTATAATAACTAGCGCAAACTCACTAATGAGGCATTTTTTCGAAGAGTTAGAAAAAACAAAACTTTGAGGTCCAGTAGGCCACGGGTCATAATCGCTCAGAAACAATATCGTGCTGAGTCAGAAACATCACATAGATTCAGTGGGCTAGTGAGGTGTAAGGCCTGACTGACAACAGTTATTTTTAATTCCACATCGATAAAATATGAAGATTGAGACTATGCTAAATATAATGACTATTATATATCAAATAACGAGATATTTTTTTCGAAAAGCCAGAAAAAATAAAAACCTTAAGATCAGGTGGAGCGTAAGCCGCAAACACCCAAAGATAATATTATGCTAGGTTGAGACTATCAAATAATAGTATCAGAACCGCTCTGTACTTCTGGATTAGTGTGGGCTAACTCAACGAAAACGCTGAATACTTGAGGGAAATGATTGTGAGACCTAATTGGGCATGGACTAATGGATTGTAAAGTCTAACTACCAACAATTATCTTTAATTTCATATCAATAAAGTACGAAAGTAGAGATTATACTAAATATAATGACTATTACAGACATAATAACGTAGTCTTTTTTCGAAAAACCGGAAAAAATAAAATCTTAAGATCAGATGAATCATGAACTGCAGGCTTCTAAAAGCAATATCGTATCAGATCAGGAGTATCGTGTATTGATATTAAAACCATTCTACACCTCTTAATCAGTGTGAACTAACACATGAAGAATGTTGAGTAGCTAAAGAGAGGAGAATATAAGGTCTAGTGGGACAATGAATCAGTGGACTGTGGGACCTAATTGACAACATTTGTCTTTAATCTCATATCAACAATATGTAGGAATAAAGACTGAGTTAAATATAATAATTGTAATAAATTTAATAACAAAATATTTTTCCGACGACGTGAGAAAAACAAAAATCCTTGAATCAAATGAACCATAAACCCTAAGTACGCAGAGATAATATCGTGTTAAATTGAAAACATCACAATTGGAGAAGAGAGTTTGAATAGAGCCTTAATTTTGAAGTAGAGTGGATAGTATTCTATTAATTAAATAGCATGTTGCTTATACAACATCATCCCAAAACTTTTAAGGTAAATTATGTTAGATCAAAATCGTTTCAACAACATCTAGAAGATATTTATTTTTTCTCTCAATCACACTATTTTGTTATAGTATAATTGAGTAGAAAATTTGAAAGGACACTTCATTATTTTGTAAATATTTCTAAAATTCTTTTGAAAGATACTATCTTTTATTATTAGCTCTCAAAGTTTTAACTAATGCATTAAATGGATTTTGTATTTATTTGTGAAATAGTTTGAATATGTGACTAATATCAATTTTATTTTTCATTATATACATTAATGTCTTTCTAGAGATGTCATCGATAAAACTGCAAAATACTTAAATCCATCTAAGGAATTATATCCAGATGTTCATATATAACTACGAACAAGAAAAAAATGATTGTGAACTTTTATTAGTATAATAAGAGAATGTGTTCCTGTAACGTTTAATAAGTTCACAGGTTTTACAAAAAAATTTTAAATGAAACTTATAGCTTGGAAACATGGTTCTAAATTTGAAAAAAGATAAATAACCTAATATATAATGCAATAAGAGTAGCTCCTCCTTTTGGCTTGAATAAACTTCAACATGTCTTCCACCAGAATCTAGTAGGTACAAACTACCTTCTTTACTTCCTTTACTAATTATCTTTCTCATTTAAAGGTCTTAAAAAATACAGCATAAAGGAAAATATATTACACTACAATTTAAATTCTTTGTTAGTTGGCTAATTGAAAAAAGTTTACAAGAAAATTGGTTAACTAAGAGAGTTAAAGAGAGTCTTAATAATCACGTTTGCATGCTGCTTTTTAATAAAATATGCTCTACATTGGCTAAAAGTACATGTTTGTGGTGTGCTTAACAGGGATGAGAATAGTTTAGGATTACCAATCATGCAATTAGTGACTCTTGAATCAATGATCCATAGTGATACTTATACTTGTTTTGCTTTTGTGAGGCTAAAAGTGCTTTTCTGACATGTATAACTTGATTATACTTTTTACTGAGTTCTATCTTCATTGTTTTTGAGATAGACATTTGTTCTGAGAAATTTGTTATTCATGGTACTCCTAATGTTAGTTAGATGCTTGAGTGATATAATTATGAAAGGTTTGCCATGCAGGATCTAGCATCGATCCACCGTGTGATTGATTCTCCCACAATGAGTATACTTAAAGTTGTCTCTGCCTCAAAATTGGTATTTTGGCTAGTGGGTTGCATATTTACCCCTTACAATTTTACATATATGCTAGTTATTGAAGATACTTTTTCCTCAGACATGAATTGGCTTTTAATTGGCTTATACTCTTTTTCTAGAGTAGCTAAAATTAAAGCTACTCTAAACTTTTTTTTGTATTGATTTTGTTTTTCAATACTAATTATGGATGATTAATATATATCTAGTTCATTCCAAAGATTCATCTTAATAAAGTATTCTTCTAGAGGCTTGTCGGTCTGCTTAGTTCTATCCTTTATCTAATTTCAAAAATTTTTGAGGCATTATCCCTTCCAAAGCAAAGTCTTCTAATTTCTTTTCAGACTTATTTTGTTGTGTCACAAGCTATCATGGTAGCATTTACTAATATATCCATGTTGTTCCATGTTAGTATTTACTAATATATCCATGTTGTTCTAGAGCAAAGTCATAACTTGATTATCTTCTCTAAACCAATCTTTTATTAGAACTTAAAATGGATCTCCTTCAATATAAGACCTCTTCTCCTTTACTTTGACAAAGACTTATACAACTTTAGTTCATTGAAAATAATTTTTGGCACCAACTAGTCGAATTAACGTCATATGAAATACTGAATTATCACCAATGATTGTCAATTTCTTGCTCTCCTCTCCCAATTTTATCATGATGCCTGGAATTTCATATTTCTAGTGTCTCTGGAGTTGAACCGTGAGCCTAGAGCTATATACCATGTTACAATTTCTGAAATTTGGTGGTTGTGGATCTAAGATTTTCTCTATGAAAATGATGAAGAAGAAGAGAGTTTCTTCTATTCTAAGAGAAAAATTAAAAATGTATATACAAAACTCTAGTATCCCATCCCTCAAATAGGTGAAAATTTCTACCCTAATACAACTCTTACTTGGAACTTTCTGACAGCTTGTTTATACTATACTGGCTTCTGTTTTCCAAATTAATCTTGGACTTCTTTTAATGGGTTGTGATTAACTCAGATTTCTCAAATATAAAAAAATAATTTATTATACCACCATACTTGTAAATCTTTAATTCCACGTGAATATTTTAAACCCTAATTTTCCATTTGTTCTTTTAACATAAATGATATGATGCCGAAGTGGTAGCAATGAAACATTTGTCTTCAAGATCTTTAAAAACAGCAGACACAATTGGTGCTTGAATATTACTTCAGGTGGATTTAAAAATAAATGCCACATTAGAAACACAGAATATTCCACATCAAACAAAGAGGCAACAGGTTGTGGCTGTCCGGCATGCAGTGAATCAACTCAAATTTTCCAAGGTGTTAAATCTGCAAAGTCACATTCACAACCTATATAGTATTTGTGATCTTTTAGGTTTGTGAATTTTTTTCCTTGGTACTTACTACAACCAGAATCTGATTTTGATACTAGGTGAAATTTATCTCCAACAACTCAACAAAGTTGCAAAATGGAAAAATGGATAAGCTTAACAATCACAAGCTTATGGTTCATATCTTATTTGACAGAGCCTATCATCAGTACTATGTGTTCAATTCCAGCACACATGACTATATCATTGTATTTTAACTTAGAGCTTGAGCCAAGAAGGATCCTACATGTCCATTTGGGCTCAACACACAGACTCAACCATGTTATCGCTGCATTGCACATCAGACACAGAATGGCTAGCAGCAGCTCTGATTGTTCACAGCAAATGGATTCCCCCAGCAAAGAATCAATTGAACTTTCATCTTATTTTGATGTACAAACACAAATACAAAGCAGCAGTTGGGATAAGCTTATCTAGTAATTCAATAAGATTTTTAGAATAAATGAAGTTTTCATTAAAGTCAAGAAAGGTAGTCATCCTATGTGATCAGCCCATACTTCCAACAAAATTTCACAATCAACTACCTATTTGACAGTGCTAAATTAATAACCCAACAATTTCTCGCAATATGAAAGGAACAATATAGCGAAGTTTATACATGTAGAATTCCTACAGAAAGAACCCTCTTTAGGATGTTGCAATGGCGACCTAGCTCAGCTCACTTGTAAACTTCAACAAGCTTAACCTGAAATTGGGAATTATACTAAACTTGGACTGATGCTCAATTGATCAGCATATTTTCCACCTCCTAACTTTACACACATGAAAGACTCATGTGGGATAATGATGGGCCAATGATGATATAAAAATGTAACTTGTCCTCCTCATCCTAAAATCCAATAACTGAATGTCAATTGTCTCATAACAGGAATTTTTGAAGCATCTGAACTAAACTCGAAAAATCATAAGATTTTATCTGTCAAAAGTGAATACCTGCTGCTAAAACATTAAGGTTTTGAAACTTCAGTTAAACGTGTTCATGAAGTGTTCTCTAAGTATCCTAAAGTGGCAAAATTCCATACAGAATCGGTCAAAGAAAAAAATTCAATGTGTCCATGAAAAACTTTGAGCATGAACATTGCAAGGTTTACCACAATATCAAATACTATTAAGTCCTAATATCACATAAAATAAAAAACATTAACATGAATAGCCATGGCATACAATAAAAGCACAACATTAAGTTTCCTGATGAAACTTCTTTAACAACATGAGCACAAAGAGTTGTGGTATTTACCTTGTTGATCAACCCGTCATCAATCACAGCACTACTAATCTTTTTGAACAACTCATACAGTGCTTCTATTTCACTTACACTAACTGCAGAAAATCAAAGTACTCAGTTTTAGTTAGTCATACTAAAGATTATGGTCATATAGATCAATACCAAAAAGGAACAATATGAGCATAACATTATTCAGATACTCAAGTGATCCATGTAATCATGATGAAAACATTACTATCAAAATATGAAGATTGTCTTTCACTGGAAATTAAAAACATTAGAAATCTAGATGCATTAAAATGCAAACATACAAACTGTTTCCCTAGCTAAACGTTCTGGATCTTCAAGTCCCTTTGGTTGCTTGTACAAGTCGAGATCACAGCACTTCAAAAGCACAGCAGCCAAGTGCTTGACCCCGTCTAGGCAGTGCAACATGATATTCTCCACTCATCAACACACTTCATAACTGTGTGACCGAGAGAAAAATTCATGAATCACAAGTGCAATAAAACATACAGGCATCTAACATAAAGTAAAAAATCAAGCTCCTTGTTATAGCAAAGAAGAATGCTTGTGACCAATTATATCTTCCTCTAAACAGACTCATGCAACATGTCACATTAACATTGGAGCAATAAAAACATACACCAATATTCGGTAAAACAAAATATCTAGCTCCTCATGTAACAAAGAAGAAACCTTGTGCCCAATTATAGCTTACTCTAAACAAACTCAAACATACGTGCCGTAAAAACAGCAGAACAACTTCAAGCACACGTGTATAAAGCCATAATAAGCAAGTATGTATGTTACAGAGCAATCTCATACCATAACCAGCCACGACACAAAAAATGAACAGCGAAAAAAGCAAGCACGAATGTTGCAGAGCATCCTCATACTACAGTAGTCACGACATGAAAAATAAACCGCAGAATCACACAACTAAACCATGCAAAAGCTGCCCAATCACAAAAATCTATGATCCAGATCATCTCTTCAAGCATTAGCACTCAAAGAAATACCCAAAAATAGACCATTAACGATGATAACGCGCTAATTCATCCAAATCAACCATCCACGTTATAACAACATCCGTAAAACCCCGAAAAAGTCAATTTTGCATCAAAATTTCCACATCCAATCCTTCTCCAACCCGCAATCAACCCTCGGGAGACCGCCGAAGCCCCATCACAACAATTTTCTCAAATCCCTCGGTGCCCGACACACCGATTACAAATCAAATCAAAATACCATATTTTACCCTAGATCGACAACCAATCCCACAAACCTGCCAATCGAAATCGAAAAGAACCAATCCATGGCGAAATCGGAGTCATGGAATCGGCAGAAATCGGTTCCAGATTGAAAACAAAACGGAAAATCATGGGAAACTAAAGGAAAAGGAGGCAGAAGGAGAGACCTTGAGGGGAGAATCCATGAGAGGGGATCCGAAGTTCGCAACATGCATCTCCTGTCGCTTCACGTTCGCCATCGCCTCCGGGAGAGTCCTGGCTATTTATATTTACCTCAATTTTTTGAGAGGTTTTAATTACTTAAAATAATTGATAATCGTATTTTAGGGGAATTATATTGTTGGAATAAATAAGGGGAATTATTAGTGTTGTCGAGTCGTGGACATGTGACCGAATGATTGGGGTAAAAAAATTTAATTTAATTTCTTTTTCAGAAAATTACCTTTTTTAATGTGGAAAATTCTGGAGCCAAGGACAGGGCCGAGCGTATAAGGTAAATATTAACTCATTGTTTTATTTTTCCTGCATGCCTCTCACTTATAGGTATTATTATAGGGTCGTTTGACGGAACACATGCGATGGGCAGCTCACGATATTTTATCTATGTAAATATAAGGTATACGAAGTCCGAAGTTAAACTGTTTGACCGTTTTTATATGATTTGAATTTAAACATAATTTTTAAATTTATTTAATTTTTCATCATTTTTTACTAAGTTCAAAATTTTTTTAGACTTTTTTATAAATTTTTAATTCAACTAATCTATTTGTAGAGTTATAAAGATATTGATTCATTAGCATATTTGATTGAGAGATTAATTAGTTAATTTATAAATTTTAGAGTATTTTTTATCATCAATTTTAATTTTTATTAAAACATAATTTTAAAAGTTCTCGAAATATTTTGACAAAAACACCCAAACTTTTTCGACATAGGAACAAATTTTTTTTCTGATAACAAAACCCATGTGGCAAGAGTCTGTATGCGAGGCGCCCTTTGTCTAAGGCATCCCCCTCCCTCTCCACCCATAAATACCTAGCCTCTCAATAATTTTGACATCCATAATTCAATCAGAATTCCATCGAGAGTTCTCCTTAATTCTTTGTAATTTTTAAAGAGTCTTGAGAACATGTTTTCCTCAAGTCTGAAGTAAAAATTTAGGAATCCACTCACGGTGTTCTATTAACTCGGAGCTAAAATTCCTAAAATTTTCATTGTTATTTTCAAACGAGGTTTGCACAAAAATGAGTTGTTAGATGCCAAGGCAAGTAAACCACAAAGATAAAGAGGAATATCACAACTTTTCCAAAGGCATCATGTGCTTTGTAAGTTGGACGCACAAATCTCAAAAATACTTGCGGGTATCATGAAACCCTAAGTAACATTATCAAGATTGACATCTTATACTCTATACCACCAAAATTTTTAAGGAGACCTATAAAATGGTAATCACATTGGGACTTCTTTTGTGCTAGATAATGTTCTCACATTTAACCTAATTTTGTGATGTAATAATTATATAATTTTTTTGTCCCCTCGTGATTGTTCAATTTTTTTCTTTTATTTTTTTGTTGAGTCATACTATTGGTAAAAACAACTTAAGTATAAACACCTTCAATCAAATAGAGACCTCACAAGCACCTATTTTGTGTATCAACTCCCCCATGAGATGATATTTGGAAAGTAGGATAGCGCCCAAACATCCCACTACTTGGTTGGATTTTCGTAACTCATAATTCAAAAGTGGATGAATTTTGTCTCATTTCTCTTTAAAAGAGACTAACGTATTACACTCCAGTGGATACAATCATTGAACTGATAGTAGTGTTGTGATTTATAGCTTCACAAATTACTTTATTCTTAAACAACATAAAAAATAAGAATACAAGATAAAATATTAAAAAAAATAAGAATAGACACAGTGATATATGTGATCTATCCAAAATCGGGTTACATTCACGAGGAGAGCGAGAAATTCACCATCGATAGGTTTTATAAGAATTTACAAGAAAAACTTCACTCTTTTTTATCTAACTAAATTCTTTATTAAATCTCAACAATACCTCCACTTGCAGAGAAAATTTCCAAGAGGACACTACAAGGAACCACCATGAGAGACTACCAAAAAATACTAAAAAAACTCATATATGAGAACTGACACTCTCTCTCCTTCTCCTTCTCTCTATTCTCTTAATTCATCTCTCTTTATATGTCTCTAGTTCAACATTAGCACTATACCACACCTAATTTGTATGCATTACTAGAGTATTTATAGGCTTTTCTTAAGTCTAAGTTTTACATTAATTATAACTTCTAATATTACATAATAAGTATTTAAAATCAAACATAAATCTAAATCCAATTTTAAATTTGTAGGATCAAAGTTGACCACTTGGAATAGTGAAGGCCCTGAAAGCGACCTCGAATCATAAATCAAAAATTATTTTAATTTTAAATATACTCCCAGGTATTGTAGGAATATGACTTCCAACAGGTGTAAATATCTATTATTAATTATCTCGACAATTGTCAGAAATCTCCTAAAGTAAGAAACTTAGTTAATAAAATAAAAACACAAAAAAATATTTAATTAATTAAGAAAGATAATACATGTCTTAAGTAAGGGTATACTCTCACTTTATAATAAATTATAGAAAATATAAAAAAATGAGACAGAGTGGAGAAGTTTTGATGTGTGACGTTGCTTTGCTTTCCCTGCATTAGACTATATGGTGTCTGACTTAAACCATGGTAAGGAATGAAAGAAATTTGAAGTGTTTTCAATGGTTTTAAGCATTGACGATAACTTTGATATTTGAAGTGTTCACGTAGTCAGTAAAATATAGGCGATAACTTCATTTGAGTTGGAATATTTTTATTAGCCAATAAGGTTTAAACGATAATTTTTTTAGTCTCGAGCAGCACCAACAACTTGTAAGGTTGAGTATAGCTTGAAGATACGTCGCCAACTACTTCTGAGATTGACTAACTTAAAGGGCATGTCGTCGATTATTTGTGGGATTGATTAGTTTAAAAGGATGCATCGTCAACTACATATGGGGTTGACTAGCTTGAAGAGTGTCTCACCAGCTACTTCTAGAGCTGGTTAGCTTGAAGAGTACGTCGACAACTACTTATGAGGTTGACTAGCTTATAGGGTACATCGTCAATTGCTTGTGAGGTTGATTAACTTGAAGAGCGCGTTACCAGCTACTTCTAGGGCTCGCTAGCTTGAAGGGCTCATTGTCAACTGCTTGTGGATTGACTAACTTAAAGAGTACATCATCAACTGCCTTTAGGGTTGATTACCTTGAAAAGCGCATCATCAGCTGCTTCTGGGACTGGCTAGTTTGAAGGGTACATGATTAACTGCTTGTGGAGTTGATTAGCTTGAAGACTGCATCACCAACTACTTCTGAGACTGCCTAGCTTGAAAAGCGCATTACTAGCTGCTTCTAAAGTTGGCTAGCTCAAAGTATGGTTAATAGCTTGGAGTATTTTATTGGTTGATTTCATTAATTTAGTAGTATCACCAACGACTTAGGGGATCATGTATAGTCTTGAAGTATGACCAATAGCTTAGAGCGTTTAGGCGATTAACTTCTTTAATGTGATAGTGTCACTAATGGCTTATAGAGTTGGATGTAGGTTTGAAGTGTGGTTGACAACTTAGAGCGTGTTGGTAATTAACTACTTTGATTTAACAGCGTCACTAACGACTTTATGGGGGTTGGATATAATTTTAAAGTGTGGCTAAGTACTTTTTTAGCGCACTCAGTAAAACTCAGTTTAACCTTATTTAGTTTCATTCAAACTAATTCTACTTCAAGTCAGAGTGACATCACCATTTGTTCATAATGTTGGAGTATTACCAAAGTTTCAACACTTCTAGTAAGACTCAATTTAACCCTAATTAATTCTATTGAGACTAATATGGTTTGAGTCTAACTTTGATTTTATTTAGCTTGAGACAAGTTTTGATCTTATGTTGGACCTCTATAAAGTCCAAGTCTGCTAGACTTTAACTCAACTTAGTTTTGGCTCAAGCATAGCCTAGTTTTGTTTTGGTTTAACTTTAAGTTTATCCTTTTAGTTTGGGTTTGATTTAACCCAATGAAATTTTGATTTGATTTTAGTTCAATTCAGATTCAGCTTCATTTTGAATTAACCCAAGTTGAACCTAATTAGATTTTTAGTCCCGCTACATTTGGGTTTTATTATATTTATTTAATCAATTCAAATTCATTTGAGTCAACTTGGCCTTTATCTATTTGTTTGAGCTTGAGTTCGATTTCAGTATTATTGAGTTAGTTCATATTAATTAATTCAATTTGAGGGTCTTTGGTTGTTTATGATGATTTTAGGTAGAAATATATCCCAACTTCAAATGTGTGAATCTAAGGGTTGGCTTAGTTCATGCGTTCGGAAGCTAGCATAGTGCGAGTCCGAAAATTAACTTAAATGCAAGTTCAAAGGTTGATCGAGTGCAAGCCCCAAGGATGATGTAAACTCAAAGGCTAGCTTAAATGCAAGCTCAAAGGCTGATTTGAATGTGAACCCAAAAATTGGCTGTGTGCAAGCCTAAAGGCTGACTAGATGCAAGCTTAAAGGTTAACTTAGTGCGAGCCCGAAAGCTAACTTAAATGCGAACCCAAAGGCTAGCATAGATGTAAGGCTGAAGGCTGGCTTAAATGTGAGCCCAAAGGCTAGTTAGACGTAAGCCCGAAGACTAGCTTAGTGTGAGCCCAAAGGTAGGCTTTGATGCGAGCCCGAAGGTTAGTTGAATGTGAGCCCAAACACTAGCTTAGACATGAGCCCGAAGACTAGCTAGACATAAGCTTGAAGGATACCTTAGTGCAAGTTTGAAGGCTAGCTGACATGCGAGCCCAAAGGCTGGCTTAGACGCAAACCGAAGGATGGCTATACGCGAGCCTGAAGAATGGCTGAATGTGAGTTTGAAAGTTGACTAAGATGCGAGTCTGAAAGCTGGCTTAGACGCAAGCCCAAAGACTGACTATGGATGTAAGCACGAGGTTGACTAAGAACAAGCCCAAAGACTGACTAGGTATGAATCTGAAGGTTGACTTTAACGCGAGTCCGAAGGCTAGTTAGATGTGAGTCCTAAAGATGGTTTAGATACAAGCCCGAAGGCTAGATACAAGCCCGAAGGCTAACTTGAATGCAAGTCCGATGATTGGCTAAAATGAGAACTCGAAGATTGATTATGTGTGAGCTTGAAGGCTAGTTTAGATGCAAGACCGAAGGTTGGCTAAATGCGATGAGGATTCATCATCTTCATCGCTATCTTTGAGGGGCTATGAGTGACCATAACAATGTCATAAAGTACATCGTCTTCAAGAGGGCCGCAGGTGGCCGTAGCAAGATTGCAGAGTCCGCCATCTTCAACGTTATCTTCAAGGGATTGTGGATGGTCATAACAAGGTTATAAATTCACCGTCGTCATTGTTAAGGGTCATAAGTGACCGCGGTGCTATCAAGAATCCATCATTATGCCAAAAATCACGTGTAACCACGACTTAGAAAGTTTTTTTTTATTTTTGTCGACTTTTTTGGAAATCACAACAACTATTTTGTTTTTTGTTTCTTCTTTTTTTTCTTCCCCTTCAAGCCTAAAACTCTTCCACTATATTTTTGGCAGGATTTCTTTTTTTTTAAGCAGCAGAAGCCCATGTTTTTTAGGGGTATTTACTTACACCCTCCAAAATTTACCTTATTTACTAAAAACTCCCTCCATGATTTTAGTATTTACCTACAACCCCCTTCTTTTCAAATTTATTACCTATAATCCCTAATTGTTATTTAATCAAAATTTTTCTTAAAAATTTTATTTTTTATACTATAATTTTATAACTAAATCTTTTTAAATTTCTAATTTCTCACCCTCTATTCCAAGATTTTAAGTTTCAGCCGAAACAACTCGGTTTCGGTCAGTACCGAAACGAAATCATAAATTTCATTTCGATTTAGGGTTTACTGTTCATCTTCTTCGTTGGCAACGAGAGCGAGTAGAGCAGGTGGAGCGAGCGCGGCGCGCGCGCGGGGAGCTCGCCGGGCGAGCTCGCGCCGGCTTCGTGTCTGAGCCCGCACCCTCGCCAAACTGGCCCTGCGCACTCGCCAACCTACCGCCGAGCAAGCATTATAAGACTGTGGAAGAGTAAATGATCAAATTTATCGTGTCTCTCAACAAGGTTTACTTAATGCTATCAATCAGTATCTTGCCGTTATTTCCCCTGATCACTTCGCACAGTGTGATATTTATTTCTCATGGGTTATTGGACCACTTTTACTATATATTGTTAATGAATAAGATTATCATTTTCATTTTGGACTTTCGATTTATGGTTATATTTCAGAACCGCTGCCATGAGATCGCGCAGAGCTAGTTGTTCTGGCTCGTATGCCTACAAATGCTCGTCCGGATCATCCAAGTACTGAATTTGTAATTCCACACCCAGATGTTCCAAACTCAATTGATGATGATAATGATGATGATGATGATTAGTCGTATTATCTTATAATTTATAAATTATGTATGTGTGAAGTATATTTTAATGAAAAGTTAAATTTACTTATGTTAATTTTTAACTTTTAATCATATTCATATTATTTCTTGTATGTTTTTTAAATACACTAATATATATTAAAAGTAGACTATATTAGTAACTAACTATCAAAATTAATTTTAATTAACTAAAATAATATTTAATGTTATGGTAAAATTAAATATAAATTCATTCCTAATTTTTCAAATTTTTCTCAATATTTTATCGTATTTTTAATTTGAAATCAAAGTACAGTCAAAATATAGTCAAACTCTGGTCAACACACAATTAATAACTAAAAAAAAATCCTTCGGCTGAAACCGAAACGGCCGAAACATATCGGTTTCGCTAGGTCCTGAAACCGCAACTATAAACCTTACTCTATTCTTTCTCTCAAATGTTTACAAATAAACCCTCAATTAAATTTTAAATTATAATAACATATTTACATATTTATAAATAGATCCCTCAAATATTTTTATTATAGATAAGTCCAAATTTTAATATTTTTTAAATAAAAATTTACAAAAGAGGACCTTAAATGTTTAAAAATTTGTACAAATAAACTCTCGATAAAAATTTAAATTACAAGTTTAATATTCATATATTTGCAAACAAACCCCTCAAATATTTTTATTTATAAATAAGTAAAAATTTTATATTTTTTAATAAAAATTTTATAATATTGAAGATTTTAAAACTTAAAAATTCAAATTACAAGTTTAATATTTGTATATTTATAAATAAACCCCTCAAATATTTTTATTTATAAATAAGTCCAAATTTTATAAATTTTTTAATAAAATTTCACAATATTAAATATTTTCAAAATTAAAATTTTAAATTAGAACTTTAATATTTGTACATTTATAAATAAACCCCCTGAATATTTTTATTTATAAATAACTTTAAAATTTATTATTTTTAAACTAAAATTTTACAAAAAATACATTGAAGGTTTTAAAATTTAAAATTTCAAATTACAAGTTTAATATTTGTACATTTACAAATAAATCATCTGAGTATTTTTATTTATAAATAAGTACAAATTTTATCAATTTTTAATAAAATTTCACAATATTGAAGGTTTTAAAAATCAAAACTTTAAATTATAAGTTTAATATTTGTACATTTACAAATAGACCCCTTGAATATTTTTATTTATAAATAAGTTCAAATTTCATATTTTTAAAAATAAAATGTCACAAAAAATATTGAAGTTTTTTAAATTTTAAATTTTCAATTACAAGTTTAATTTTTATACATTTACAAATAGATCACTTGAATATTTTTATTTATAAACAAGTCCAAATGTTATTATTTTTTAAATAAAATTTTGCAAAAAAGATATTGAAGGTTTTAAAATTTTAAATTTTAACTTTTAAGTTTAATATTTATACATTTATAAATAGATTCCTTCAATATTTTTATTCATAAATAAATCTAAATTTTATCATTTTAAAATAAAATATTACAAAAAAGACACTAAAAGTTTTAAAATTTAAAATTATAAATTACAAATTTAATATTTGTATATTTTCAAATAGGTCGCTTCAATATTTTCATTTATAAATAAGTCTAAATTTTATCATTTTTTAAATAAAATTTTACGAAAAAGACATTAAAGATTTTAAAACTCAAAATTTTAAATTACAAGTTTAATATTTATACATTTCTAAATAAACCCCTTCAATATTTTCATTTATAAATAAGTCCAAATTTTATCATTTTTCAAATAAAATTTTACAAAAAAGATATTGAAGGTCTTAAAATTTAAAATTTTAGATTACAAGTTTAATATTTATAGATTTATAAATAGATCCCTTGAATATTTTTTTTATAATTTAAACTTATTTATAAATAGAGTTATTTATAAATAAAGATATTTGAGGGGTCTATTTATAAATGTATGAATATTAAATTTATAATTTAATTTTTATGGAGGGTTTATTTGTAAAAATTTTAAGCATTTAAGGTCCTCCTTGCAAATTTTTATTTAAAAAATATTAAAATTTGGACTTATCTAAATATATAAATATGTAAATTATAATTTAAAATTTAATCAAGGGTCTATTTGTACATATTTGAAAAAAAAGTAAGGAGTGAGAAATTAAGAATTTTAAAAAATTTAGTTGTAAAATTATAGAGAATAAAAATAAAATTTTTAGAAAAAACTTTGATTAAATAACAATTAGAAGTTATAGATAATAAATTTTTTAAAAAATAAAATTATAAGTAAATACTAAAATTATGAAAATTTTTTGATAAATAAAATAAAATTAGGGATAGGAGATAAATACCCTTTTCTTTTTTTTTTTTTGTATAACATAAGCTTTTTTATTTTACCCCTTTTTTTTACTTCTTCAACCTCCGGTTCCCCCTCTCCGTGTCTCCTTGCGAACATGACCGGAGCTGAGCTTGCCCAGTCTCTTCTTGGCCAGACCTGGCCTTCCTCCTCTGCCGGAGTAGTAGAGGGGCAAGCCTGCCCCTCCTTCCATGGTCGGATCCGAACCCGATCGGTGACTATCCATGGCTTCGAGCAACCAGCGGCTTGGGTGGCGCTCGAGACCTAAGAGGGGATGCCTAGGGTACGGGCTTGGGCTTCGCTCTTCTTGGAGGTGGGGATGCCGAGGATGTCACGGAGGATGCCAAGGCGGAGCAGGAGGGTCCCCGATGTCGCCGAGACGGACGGAGGGGAGGCGCTGGCGCTTGGAGATCGGTGAGGCCGGGTTAGGGTCTGGGTCCCCGATGGCGGTGGAGACGACGGCGCCGTTAGGCGAGGGATCCGACGGGTGTGCATCCGCCAATGGGGAGAGTTCGGGCAGAGCTTCCATGGAGTGCGTGTCAGGTCGACAAGGGCGCAAGCCGGAACGGCGGTTCAAGCGGGTTCGCGGGAGCATGAACCGGACTTCACTGGTGGCTCTCAAAGAGCTCGCGAGCGCTGGTGGAGAGTAGAAGAGTAGAGAATGAACAAGGAAAGGAAGAGCTGGAGAGTAGAAGAGTAGAGAATGGAGATGAAAGAAAGCTAAGAATTCACTGGCCTCTTTATCCTAGTTCGCATTCTTCTCTCTAATCTTCTGCCTCTTGCCTCTTAATCTTTTCAATTTTTGATCACCACGTTCGATTCTCACTGAGATATCTTCCCCGTTCCGTAGCTTTTTTCAAGGACTCTAATCCTCCTTTTCTTTTTTTTTGTGTTTCCAGGATTTTATAGGCCAATTTCAGGATTATTTTTTTTATGGAATTAATATTATTTATTTTATATTATTATTAAATTAAAATTAAATAGTTTTTTAAATTTTAAATTATTGAGTTGTTAATTTTTATAAAAAAATATTAGTTTACAAAAATGTTTCACTAGTCTTAATCCTGATTCTGATTCTGATTTCAAACCAAACGGTGCCTAAGAGATTAAGGTGATGATAAACAAATTTTGGTCAAACTGGAATATGATTTAAGTTTAACGAAGGTTCACATTTAAATCATAATTTAGTGACATACATGTCTCAACTTTAATTATATTTCAATTAATTTTGATTATGGAAAAAATCGCCTTAAATAGGATTCCTAATATAACTCAAACTTCAATCCGAGTTCGAGATATCTAAATTCAACATAGCAGTTCATCAAACATTTTTTGTGTTGGTTTAAATGTGCATCTGAATTCTGAACATGGTTATCCAAGCATCCCTATAGAAAGGTCCAATGTATGTTATAGGGAGTGCAACCCAGGACTAGCTTAGCTAGAGTAGTCACTTGTGAACTCAAAGCTTGGGGACACTAGAATGCAACTTTAGGAATAGATGAGTGTTATGTAGCTTGTAAGATACTAAGAAAATCAAGACAAGCACTAAAATTAGTGTTAATTGCATGACAACCATGACTAATAATAATTTTGATATGCATGCCCATGATTTTTCATAGATTATGACCATAATTAGTGAAAAGTGGGGGATTGATAAGTTAACTTAATTTGTTACAAAGAAGCAATAGACTGTTGGCGGATGCCCTCTATGTCCCCATCCAATAATGACCCTATGAGTTCCACACACACATCAACCCCGCTAAGTAGGTTACCTTCATCAACTAAACTAATTGAGTATTGGATATCACAATTTTTCACCAAAGTTACTTGCAAAAAAAATGCTTGCACATTATTGTCCAAGTAATGATTGATATCTAACTCTTTGAAGTAACATTCTCCATAAGTTTCGAGACACCGAAATTTCATATCGATAATGGGATGGGAGATCCTAACCATTACAGCCGCTTCCTCTTTGATGTGCAAGCATATATGGGCAATGAGCCAATGATGATTCACTTGCTTCAAAAGTCATTAAGTCTAACTATGTTTAGCTAGTTCATCAATATCCTACATGAGAAGTTACATTCCTTGTAAGCTATCTACTTTGTGTTTCAACAATAATACTCTCATCGAGTAGTCCATCCATCAGACATTTTTGAGCTGATGACTTAGAAAATTCAAGTTGGGAGAACCTTCACCAACTACACCAATCATTAAAGGGAGAAGGCCATGCACCTATAGTCCCACTAATAGATTAGCAACAAATCATATTAATCATTACAAATACTATTTCATACTTTAAATCTTTCTTTGTTGTCTTCTAACATTTATTTTTCAAAAAGTTTGCAGCATAAAGCCCATGCCTAGCTGAAATTCATGCCAAAATATGAGAGTTAAGTTGATAAAAAATTCTCGAAGGAGAAGAGACAAACCTCAATCGAAGATGTCACCGATGGAGGAGATGAAGCCCATATTAACTAGATATCATCACCAAGAACCGACCTTAGTTATGCTCAGCCTCAATTGTAGCAAACCCAACCCTCTAGATGTCTTGCTCCTTTCCAACTTCCTAATCCATAACAACATCATCCCAACCAAAGCCAAAATTCTCTCAAAATTATCAAGTTGTTCCCCTCCCTAGCAACTATGCTCTCTGTGATGATTCCCTTATCAGAAATAATTTCCAACACTTTAGGAGTACTCCATGCAAATAACCATATTCACCTTCCAAACTCTAAGCCTTTTCCTCCTCATGCCAACTTCTCCTACTTTTGCCCTTACTACAAAACCCCAAAACACACCCTAAAATAATATTTTATTTTAAAAAAAATATTATAAACAATCTTAATAACCGAAACACTAGTTCACACTTATGTGAATTGGGCTAGAGTGAGAAATATGATTAAAGTGAGTAATCATCAACTTGCTAGCCCTAATAATGCAAATCTTATTAGAAGCCATCCTAGAACCAAATGAATCTCAAAAGGGTAAGTAGCTAAACTATATAGTCAAGCATCCTTAAAAGGATACCTTGTTTACAAGGGCCCTCAAACTAACAATAATACTAGGATTGTGCATTCGATCTATTCAGTTATCGAACTGAACCAAATAAACTAAATTGAAAATTTTGGTTTTAAAAATTAAAAAACTAAACTAAACCAAAATGACACAAAAATCAAACTAAAATTGAACTAAAATATTTTGGTTCAGTTCAATTTAAATCAAAGACCAAAATTTTAAACCGATTTTCCTATGAATATAGGCAAGATGTTTTTTTAGTTTGAATTCAAACTGAATTCAAATTAAAATTAAATCTGTTTTCAAACTTGCATAACCCAAAACCAAAACCAATATTGTGTGTGTATAATTATGTTCTGTTTAGTTTTTACTATTTTTCAAAATCAAAAATTGAAACCGAAACCAAAAATCAAAATTTTAAATTTTAAATTCGAACTAAACCAAAAATCAAATGACCCAAACTAAATTAGTTATTTAATTTTGATTTGGCCGATTTATTCAATTCAAACCAAATACTATATAGGGCTAGATAAAACACTTAAACATTGTCTTGAAATTAATGGATAAGTAATAATATTTTACACATTTAATGATATATATGATGGGTATGGTTCTAAAGACAAGGATTATGATCATATAAATTACATCAATAAATATTCATCACTTTACCATAATTACATATAAAGAGAAAAATATGTGAACAAACACCTCGCACCAATTAAAAACCATTGTAAAATAGTAAATCATATAGTTTCTCATACCAACAAAGAGACAAAAATCATAGATCAAGCAATTAAAACTTGTAAAGATTATAACATACTATTGGGTAGGACTCTTATAAAAATTTCACTCTTAAAATTTATAACAGATCCTCCTCTAAGCACCGTGAAGTTCTACTCAAATTACTTAATAAGAAAAAAAATCAAGAGTGATATTCCTCTTGAAAGGTTAGTCATTATTTGCAAAGGCCTCTTTCAAAATTTAAGGTGTGTTTGGATAGCACCAAATTGGGAAAAAGTATAAAAGTGGTAGAAGTAATGAAAGTGTAATTTTGATCCTTTGATAAATTTGTATATGAAAAAGAAAGAAATGGCAAATTCATAAGTTCCATAACTTTGATCATTTAGATGATAAGATTCGAAGTGAGTTTCATGACATTAGTCATTGAGATACATTAATACATGAAAGTGAAAAAATAATTTGATAGTTATGTTAATAAAAAATATAACGTTTATTAATAACAGAAATAATACAATAAAATTAGTAAATTAAGATATTTAAACAAAATCATCAACTTGACGAAATGTCAAAATTAAAAATTAATAAAATAAGATAAGTTAAGGTATTTTTACAAATAAAACTCTAAAAATCAAAAGAATTCTTGCAAATACACTCCTTAAAATTAAAAAAATAATATTCTTAACATAATGATGAATTTCATAAAATTATAAATTTTAAAATTAATTAACTTAAACAATGGAAGGTTTTTTTTTACAAATATACCCATAAAAAATTAAAAATTCTTTCAAATACATTCTTAAAAATAAGAAATTAACATATTTAAGATAACGATCAACTAGATAATTATTATTTTAAAAGCTAATAAATTAAAACCAATTGAGTTATTTTTGTAAATATGTTTTTGAAAATATAAGAATTTCTGCAAAAACACCCCTAACAAATCACATACAAGGTTTATTTTAAAAAAAATCAACGATTATTTATTTTAACCGTCCAACGGCTATTTTTGAAATCCTTGACGGCTATTTTTTGAAAAACATAAAGGATTTGGAATACAAATGCACATCTCCAATTTTATAGGGGTTTATATGGTAAAAAAAAAGCAAGAGGGGATTTGGATGGAGGAGTTTCATAATAATCTCAATTTCATGTAATATACATATCAGGATTACATAAAACCTGCCAAAAGTATCACATAGTTTAACACATATATACAACTGTACAGAATGTGACCGATCAAATGATGGCAAAACTCAATATATTCCTGATGTATCTGGCTTTTGGTCAACATAAATTAGGCAAAATTACCAAAAGTCACACATGATAAAAAACAGTCAATTGTGCTGAACTGATCAAGAGCTTCGACCAGACACAGACTTCATTTGATTGAAAATGGATCAAATTACAGGTGTTTTAATCTTGTCCTCAAAGCTCTTTTCAAATGTGGTACCTGTTCCTTCTTGAATTCACAGATCATATTATATACCTACATTAGAATATAAGGTTTAACATCCACTGCTTATGTGGAATTAACAGGACAGATGAATTGAAGGCCAGGGATTGTCCGACAGTCACAAGAAAGGCTAGTATAAGCACATAAAATTTATCAATCTGAACCAAATTATATGCAAATTCAATGGCATTACCTTGTGAACTACGGATATCAAGCCAATGCTCTTTATAGAATCAACATCCACAGTCTTCCATGTAACTGTGCTTGAATCCTCTCCATTGAGCAAGAGACTCATGCCAGCTTCAGATAAACATTGCAAAGTTACAAAAAATTATGGAATCCAGTTTGAATGAACTGGCAAATTAAAAGGGAATTAGCAATGCCACACCTTTGAGATTCCAAATCATCAACTCAGCAAACATACGCAGCTGAATATGAGAGAAAACATGAACGTACTCCCCAACATCTTCTGTTAAGATCATATTGCAGCCTCTTCTAATATAGGAGACATCATGAAACACGCTTAGTAACCAACTAGACCCTTGCAAAACCTTCATTCTTCAAAGTCCAAAACAACTAGAATTAGGAACAAAAAATTCATCAACAATATCAATAATACCCATGCTAAGGAAGTTGAGAAATAGAACTAATCCATGCTCTCCAGAAACTCTTCACAGTGGCAGCCTCTAGGATTTGACGAGATTGCTTTTACCCTGCTAATAGCCCTCACCACATTTCCATCAACAACAGGAACAACCTGAAAACATCACTAAGCACATTATTATGTTTCCATTGTATCCAAAGCCTCAGACAACACTTAGAAAGAGCAGATATGGCAAAAATGCAAAGCAAAATGCAAGCAAGACACCACGCCAAACGCAATCGAAGCTATCGCTCCTGCAGTGTACTCTCCAATTGCAGCTGCCGTTCGAGGAAACTCCCCTTCCTCAACAATCAACCTCACCAAATGGCGTCTGCACGCGGTGAAAACCTCAACCTCAGTTAGTGAAAAACGCAAATACTATCTGGGCATTAGAATCTAAAACAACAAAAAACGGAACATAATAAGATGACTTCACCTCCAGAAGAAATCTAGTTCGGCGGTAATACCCCAATCCAGCCCACATCTCATTGACCTCGTGCACAAACTCACCCAATTAGAGACGAAAAGAGACCCAAGTTCCCAAGTTTGCAATTTCATCAAACACCTTCTGTGTCGCCGCAGCAAGAAGCCGAAGCGTGTGTAGTGTGTACTCAACCACAGCCTGCACGCGTGCCTGGTGCTGCATCACCTCCGAGAGCCACACGGCATAAGCGCGTCGTCTCCTCTGTCGTCAGCGCCAGCCGGGGACCTCCATGGCAGGGCGCGGCGGTTGGCGTTGTACCAGCGGAGCAGGGAGGTCCGGATTTGGGCGGAGGCGGACGAAGAGAAGTCCTCGATGTCGCCGGCGATGCGATTAGATTTGTCAGTGTTAGGCGTTGGTCGTTGGTTTCGTTTTCGCTTGGATTTTGGGTTTGCTTCCGCCATTGACGGCCCCGAGCTCGAGCTCGCAGCGGACTGAGGAGGCCGGCGAGGTGGACAGCGAGGGTGACGTCAGGGACATCTGGGACGGCCGACGGCGAGCGCGAGGGATGGTGCGATTGGCTCGGGCGGGCTGAGGAGGCCGGCGAGAACGAGGTCGGGAACAGCAGGTTCGGCAAGTCCAGCGCAGAAGCAGCTCCGGCTAGCGGTGGGGCAGCGACAGCCGGGACGGCCCCGAGCTCGGGCTCGGGTGGGCTGAGGAGACCGGCGAGGGCGAGGTCGGGAACGGCATGCCAGGCTAGGCAGCGCGGGTGTGTCTCCGGCAAGCGTAGGGGCAGAGACGGCAAGCGCGGAGCGAGGTCGACGGCGATCGGGCCTGCAAAGATCCAAGCGGAAGTGGATGGAATCCTTGCAAAGATCCAACGGCCAAGTCTACTCTATTTTATGTTTAAACCAAGTTTTTAAATCTCAATTTCGATTTCAATATTGGTATCCAGCAAAATCTATCCATTTCGACCATTTCGATTTTAATTTTAGTTATTTCGATTTTTTTATTTATTAATTATATATTGACTATAATTTAATTATATTTTAATTATATCTTGATTTTAAAGTAAAAATATGATAAAATTTTGAAACTTTTTTTATAAAAATTTAAAAATTATGAAAGAATTTATATTTAATTTTACCATAATATTAAATATTATTTTAATTAATTAAAATTAATTTTGATAGTTAATTACTGATATAGTCTATTTTTTATATATTATTATATAAAAAAATATACGAGAAATAATATGAATATGATTAAAAGTTAAAAATTAATATAAGCAAATTTAACTTATTATTAAAATGTGCTTGATATATATATAATTTATTAATTATAATATAATACAACTAATCATCATTATCAGTTGAGTTTGAAATATTTGGATATGTAATTATGGATTCAGTATTTGTACGATGTAAATGAGCATTTATAAGCATACGAGTTCGAATAACTACCTCTGCGTGATTTCGTGACAACGATTCATATAAAGGTGAGATCGACACAAATTTATTTTAGCTTTGCTTTTGGTGGAACAATTATGCACGCATGCACGTGAATAGAGAAATTAACGTATTTCAGTTAAAACCATTTCCATTTCATTTTCAACCAAAATATATTTTTTATTTATTAATTATATTTTGACCAAAAATTAACTTTATTTTAATTTTTTTAACTTCAAATTTAAAAAATTATAATATGTTTAAAAATTTTTGAGATAGTGAACACTATCATACATTAAAATTATTCATACACGTGAACAGTCTCATGCACATGAGCAGTATTTGTCAGAGACCAGTAAGAGTAGTGCAACAGTGCAGGGGTCAGGCCGGTGATGGCGTTGGAGCTGAGCTGGTGATGGTGGTGGCACAGGTGTGAAGCTGGCGCTAGCTCACGGGAGCAGGGGTTAGGCCAACGAGGGCGCGAGACCGGCGAGGGAGCGGTGGCAAGCTGGCGAGCACGCGGGGCTAGGCTGGCAAGGGTGAGGGCACAGGCGCGAGCGTGAGGCTGGCAACGGCGCGAGCGTCATGCCAGCAAGCCTACTCTTGCAAGCGCGCGGGTGCAAGCGCCAGAGGCTGGCTCAAGGGCATAGGCTCGGGCACGAAGCCAGCGCGAGGGCTCGGGCGCGACGATGGCTATGCGATCTCCCCACATGAGCTCCCCGCGCGAGCTCGCCCCGCGAGCTCTCCGCGCCCTCAAGCTCGCCTCGCGACCTCCCCACGCGTTGCGCGATCTCCCGCTCACTCTGCACTCACTCGCTCGCGATCTCCTCGCGCGCTGTGCTCGCCCCTTGCACTGCACTCGCCCTGCGTTTGCAACCATCGAAAATCCTAACCTTAAAACCGAAATATTTTGAACCGATACATTGCGGCACCGACCGAAATCGAACCGTTTCGACAGAAATGTTTCGATTTTGGCCGAGATTTAAAACATTGATTTAAACTAATTTAAAAATTATATTTTAATTACTTTTGAAATTAAAATACTTTTAAACAATAGAAGTGACTAAAATACTCTTATTTTGGTCACTTTCAGAATTGAAAATACTATTCAAATATATCTTTAAGAGACACTTCCATCAATCAAGATTTATAAGAGGAGGAGTTTATAAGAAAAGGAGGCTAGAGACGAATCTATTTATATCCTAATTCAAATCAGGAACATTACAATTCACTCAGTGTTTGTAGATAAAAAATTACGATTAATATTTCTATCCAGTTAATTCTGATGACTCTCAACATTACCAAAGATTAAATAATAAAATCAAATATCAGAATCATAATATATGATAACTTCATAAAAAAGTAAAAAAAAAATTCATCTATTTATCACTTGCGGGTCTATTACTATTCAAACAAAATTTCATGTTAACTACCTCCTTTCCTATTACATCATCAAAATCATTTCTATTTTTATTTATTTTGACGTTATTTTTAATATTTAGAAATCAGCAAAAACGTATAAACACGTACATCATGAGTGGGGTATTAAAGGTGAGAGTATTAGGGAGAAGGAAAAGTGGAGATGAAAAGTAAGAAAAGGATCTCATGTACCCAATTTTTTTTATGCTTTTCGAAGGCAGCTTCTCGTTGATTTTTTATTGTGATTGATTGGATATTCTTTTATAAGATGGAGAAGTAATCAAAATTTTGAAAAGAGTTTCAATCCAAGAATAAAATTATGATTTTTTTCTTGTATTAAGAGTATATTTAAAAGTAAATTTATTATTTTTAAATGAAATATAATTTTGGATGAATGACATATCACCATGTCTTTTTTAATTTTTAATATTATTTTTTATTTTTTGTTTTACTTATAAATAATATAATCCGTAAAACTTCTGCTATCAAGCACAATAATCCAAATATATAAAACTTTCACTAGATTGGACCAAGCAGCTCCAATTCCAACAATTCTTCATGTGTGAAAAAAAACACAAAAAAGCAAGCTGGAATCCAATATCTTGGGCTGAGAATAGGCTCATCTTAGGCCCAACAAGATTGGAGCTCAATGGGCCAAGATTATCAGGCATAAATGAGTTGAAAATTTATAAGTTTTTAAAATATTTTAATAAAAATGAGTTTAAGGTATTAAAACTTAAAATTTTAAAATACAAGTTTAATATTTTATATATTTACAAATAGACTCCTCAAATTTTTTTATTTATAAAAAACCCAACTTTTGTCAATTTTTAATAAAATTTCACAATATTAAAGTTTTAAAAATTAAAATTTTGAATTACAAATTTAGTATTTGTACATTTATAAATAAATCCCATGAATATTTTTATTTATAAATAAGTTCAAAATTTTATCATCTTTAAAATAAAATTTTACAAAAAAGACATTGAAGGTTTTAAAACTTAAAATTTTAAATTACAAGTTTAATATTTGTACATTTATAAATAGACCCCTAAAACATATTTATTTATACTCCAAATTTTATTATTTTTTAAATAAAATTTTATAAAAAAGACATTGAAGGTTTTAAAACTTAAACTTTGAAATTGCAAGTTTCATATTTGTACATTTACAAATAGACCCATTAAATATTTTTATTTATAAATAAGTCTAAATTTTTATCATTTTTTAAATTAAATTTTACAAAAAAGACATTGAAGGTTTTAAAACTTAAAATTTAAAATTACAAGTTTAATATTTGTATATTTAAAAATAGACCACTTGAATATTTTTATTTATAAATAAGTCTAAATTTTATTTATCTTAAAACTAAATTTTACAAATAAATCATTAAAGGTTTGAAAATTTAAAATTTAAAATTACAAGTTTCATGTTTCTACATTTTCAAATAGACCCCTTTAATATTTTTATTTATAAATAAGTCTAAATTTTTTATCATATTTTAAATAAAATTTTACAAAAAAGACATTGAAAGTTTTAAAACTTAAAATTTAAAATTACAAGTTTAATATTTGTATATTTAAAAATAAACCCATTGAATATTTTTTTTTATAAATAAGTCCAAATTTTATTTATTTTAAAACTAAATTTTACTAATAGACCCATCGCCGGTTGTGCTCGCACCCTCGCTAGTCCGCGTCCGTGCCCACTCGCCGACCTCAGGCGTCCACTCCCGTGCGTCGGCCTCCAACGTCCACACCCGCACGCCGGTCTCGGGCGTCCGTGCACGCACGCCGCCCTCGGGTGTTCTCTCCGGCGCATCGGCCTTTGGTGTTCGCGCCGCGCGCTTGCCTTCGATTCGTCGTCCACGCGCTCACCGCCCTCGCTTGCCCTTGTCGCTGGATTTTTTTATAAATAAAAATATTTTAAAAGTTGATTTGTAAATATTTTGGGAGAAAGAGTGGGAGTGAGAAAATAAATTTTTTAGAGATTTAATTGTAAAAATTACTAAGGGTAAAATCAAATTTTTTAAAGAAAAATTTGATTAAATAACAATTAGGAGGGTGTAGGTAAATATTTTGAAAAGAAAGGTAATATAGGTAATTACGAAAATTTTGGGGAGACTTTCGTAATTAAGGGATATTGCGGGAGTATATGTAATTAGCTCAAAAAATAATGGTTTATTTCCATTTCAACCCTTCAAATCACTCGGCATTACAAAAAACTACTTGGCTTCTTATTTGTTATTATTTTCATAAAGCAACCAATATCTTGTCAAAATCCCAGGATATTCATAAACAATAGACAATATTTCCATTTTTATGCAAAAAAATTTGGAAAAAATCTATTTTTTTAAGTTTAACAACACCTCTAAATATGTTTTTATCCTTCCTTTTTTTGCACTCATATCATAAGAGTAATTATTCAATATTTTCAACTAATTATAATTCATCATTCCCTAGGATTATCGCTTATTAATTATGTCTACTCTTTAATTATATATTTAATTTTCAAACAAAGCATTTATTAGATCTTAGGGATTATAGTGTAAATAGAGAAAATTCTATCGAGAAACATGCAAAAACAAGACCCAACGGTTTCAAAGTAAATTTTTCCAAATCGCTCAAACAAAGTCTTAGGAAAGGCTTTTATTTGAGCATAATTAGGCTATCACAACTTGTTTTTACATTTCTATATTTTCGATTTAGTAAATACAATGAAATTTAAGGGGTTACATACAAAATTCGCATATAAAATTCAGCAGATCGGTTGATTTGTTGGTCAATTAAGCCGTTTGTCCTCCCTTCTAGTGATTTCAATGTCGTCATCCACATTTGCACTGCCCAGCTAACCATGGATAGTAACTCCCTATAAAACTCTCTTAACACCTCTAAATTATCGTTTTGTCGCTAATCACATTATTAACATAATTAACGTAATCCTTCACCGTCAGATCCACCGCACAAATGATATCCTACTTTATTAGCCCATCCAGCGAATAGGCGCCCGACAGCTGGCCAACACTTCGAATGGGCCCCACTCTTCATACGTGAACTGACGCTTTTCGGTTTTTCACCGGACAATCTGCCGCGTCGGATAAGCACCGAGGCGGCGTGATGGTTACCCAACCCAAATGGAAGCGATAAAACGCCCTTGGAATTCGCGGGAACTCCGGGACAGCCATTCGGGCTTGTTTTGATCGGACGGTCGCGATGTTTTCGATTGTTGGAAAAGTGCACACATCACAAGGCCCACAGAGTAATGGTTGCCGGTCCCGCCCGAAACCAGGACACTGACCCCGACTCGGTCGGGTACAGTTTAGCTGGCACGGCAAGATCTTAGCCGTCCGATTTGATTCTCCGATGGACGGTTTTGATTACGTGTTGTTTTAATTTGTAAATGACACCTTAAAGTCTCCAAATATTATACTCTTTAATTAATTTCAGCCTCCCAATCAAACCTTGTAAACAGAAAAATTAGAAGTCTTTCTTCTCGCGTGAGACATCATGTATTCGAGACCTAAAATATTCTTCCGTATAGACTGCAAGTTCATTTCTTAATGGTAATATATCGGGATCAAAATTAAGTTTAACGTAAAAAATGGACAATTTTGAGGGAACAAGAAAATGGAGAATTTCATGTAATATCGCAGGAATTCTGGGTGTTTTTTGTAAATAATTTGGATAAATTGGCTGCTAAATTGCGGCTAAGCTTTCTTGTTTGCTTGCCTTGGTGGTTTTCTCTAATCCGCATATTTCTTGTTGTAGCAGGAATGGAAAATCAAAGAAGAATAAAAAAAAAACATATTTTTCCAACAAAAAAAATTACTATTAAGATCCAATAGATGGTCACATTCCAAAACTTTTGGAGCAAAATGATCAATTTCTAGATGATTTATCCAAAATCTTTATTATTATCTTACTCTCTCCGCATCGAAATATATTTTAAAATTATTTTTTAAGCATGTTTCGAATTTCTACTATTAAATTTTTTTGCATCCAAACACAATTATATAAATTTTAAAAAATACACGATTAAAATACTCATTGCTCAAATTATTAATTAATTATTAAACTATTAAGTGTGCTGTTTTTATCATCTTTTATTACTTTTTATACTTAAAAGGGGGCCAACTTGAAAATATTAGACCTAAGAGGGTCTATTTGACAATTTTATAGCTATTTTTTAAGCGTTAATCCAAAAACAACATGGCCGATGGGAACTCGACATGCATTCCTGCGCAAATTGGTTGCCGTAATAAACAAAAGCAAGTATTTTTCCACAACTTGTCTTTTTCAAATTGGTCCTTGTCCTTCACCCAATGTTGATCATTCAATGAGCAAATAGGAATATACCAAATGAATATGCTATCAGTTTATTTTACATTTTTAAAAAAATATATAAACGAGAAATTATTTGGCCTTCTTAAGAATCGAATGACTTGGTATTTCCAACTAATATACAGCTGGTTATACTAAATACATAATGTAATATATATAAGTTATGACAGAAAAATACAAAAATAAAGCATAAATAAAAATTAGGCAATAAAATAATGGGACTAACCAGGGATTAGAGATTGAATAATCAGACGCTGGATTTTGGGGTAAAAAATAAAGGCCAATTTCCGAAAATGGGATGGCTTTTAACTGACAAAAAATTAAAGAATTTGTAGGACCTGCATGCAATGAGCAAATATGAACGAATTCCACAAATGCCCCGAGTAAGCCACCTAATTACCTCACACCCCCGAAAAGCGTAAAGTTCAAGTGGCCCCCACTTCGCTCTTTCACGAGGCTCCAGCGGGCCCCGCCAAAACCCATCCTCATCTAGTTCCCTCCGGTCCTTCTGACACGCGTCCTGTTTTCATTAGCCACTGTCAGATCGAACCAGTTATAACTCGCCACATGTCTCCTAACACGATGGTCAGTTTTTGGGGTGCACGTAAGCGTATAGCAATTGACATCTTAAATTCTCGCCTCCACCCTTCCCGGATCAGAGAATCCGGAACTCGCCCTCGTCCCTACATTTTCCCCTCTTTTTCGGGTTTTATTTCCGCAAATTTCCGTAACTTGATCTTAGGAAATTCGCAGCACTTGGTAATTCCTCCTAATTCTAGCTCGCTCCGATTTTTTCCAACTTTTTTCGTGATTTTTTTGGTCACTTATGGAGGTTTCTAACCTGAAGTTGGGTTTTTTCAGCTTTTTTGTCTAATTATGGAGTGATTTCTCGTTGTCGCCTTGATTTTTCTGTGATTTTTTAAGGTATGTCTTGCTTTCTTCTGAAAAAAATCTTTTTTTTTTGTTTGTTGATATTTTGTTCTTCGATTTGGTTCTATTGAGTGAGGGCATCAGATGATACAATATGTCTGATTAATAGCAGAAGTTTTGTTTTTTGTATGAAATTTTTTGATAAAGTAGTTGTCTTTTGCTATTGATCGGTATGGTTTGATGTGCGCTAGTTGCTTTTGAAGGTTGCGGAAGAACCTGCTGGCGGTTCGTTAAGCATATTGTACAAGGTTGTGGTTTTTGTATCTCTTGAAAGTAGACAAGGAGGTAGTTGCTGCCAAAAACCTGGTTTCAAGTTACGCAAGAATGGGGCCTCTCTGTGATTTCTGCGGGGAGCAAAGATCTATGGTCTACTGCAGATCCGATGCTGCATGCTTATGCTTGTCATGTGACCGCAATGTTCATTCTGCAAACGCGCTCTCTAGGCGCCACACTCGCACGCTTGTGTGTGATAGATGCAATGCGCAGCCTGCGTTGGTGAGATGCATTGAGGAGAATGTTTCGCTTTGTCAGAATTGTGATTGGAATGGACATGGGGGGTCAGTTTCGGCTTCAGGGCATAAAAAGCAGACAATCAACTGCTACTCGGGTTGCCCGTCGGCTGCAGAGCTCTCAAGAATATGGTCCTTTGTGCTGGAGATACCTCCAATAGTTGATTCTAGCTGTGAGCAGGTTCTTGGGATGATGAGCATCAATGAGAATCGCGTTACTAACCGTTGGGGACCACCGGCAGAGAACAGTAGTAAAGTTGAGAGAGCTGGTGCTAGCCGGGTGAATGCTCTGGAGGAGGATGATGATTTTAATGCCTGGATGGCTTCATCTTCAACATCAGCTGCGCATCCGATGTTATGTAGTGCAGAGCAACCTGCTGGTTCAGTGGATTCAACTACACCTAAGGTGCATCCAGGATTTGCTTATGAATCATCACCATATAACTGTGTCTGTACTCTTTTCTGTAACTTTTGGAATGAAATACCAGTATACCCTTGGCAAATTCTGGCGCACTTTCCAAGAATTTGTGTGCTAGATTGTCTGACACTAAGCAATTTGTTCCACCCCCTAGTATAGCTGCCTGATTGACCTGCCAGGATCCTCATATAGACTCAATTATGTCAGAAATTTCAGCACAAGCTTCTTGTGTTGGCAGATCTTTCTTTCTTATCTTACAAACATAGAAGACTCCTTTAACATGCATTGTATACAATAAAAACTGTTCTCCAATTGTTCCTAACTTTTATACAAAGGGCTCTTCGCTTGTCTAAAGTTTGACCTTTAAACAGATGTGTGCCATAATGGTAATGGACATATTGCATAGACTGTTCCTTGATTTCATGAATAGCAACTGTGCACTTCATTCTTAAAAAAGGAAAATGATCAGGTCTAGTGATCAAGAATCTTAAGAGACTGAGGAGTGACCAATGTTTGTCTAATTGGTTTTATGTAAACAATACTGAAAGGTAACAGCATGAGAATATGATATACCATGAATTTCTGACCAGAATATTGAATCATAATCTTCAATGCGGTGATGCAGCTATGCTTTTCTGGGTCTAAAGATCTTGGAATCAGCAAAAACAATGACTTCTATGAAGATTTCAGTGTGGATGATGTTGACTTGACTTTTGAGAACTATGAAGAGCTTTTCGGTGTTTCTCATAACCCTACTGAACAGCTGTTTGAAGATGCTGGCATAGAAAGTTTTTTCGAGACAAAAGAAGTGTCTACTGTAAATTCAAACTGCCAAGACGAACTTGTTGCAGAGGTACAAATTAGTTTTCCTATGTTAATTGCTGTTTACTATTTTCATATCGAATGACATCTTTCAATTTGACTTTGATGTGGTTTCGCTTGTATGTTTGTTCAACAACAAGCAGATACTCTTAACCAAACAGATTCATATGCTGCTAGAATTTCTGTTGACCAATGCACTGGTATTTGTCGTTGTCCCATATAACTCTGAACCTATATTAAAAGATTGTTGGTATTGCACACCTGGTTCCAAGTCTCACAGGAAAAAGTGTTCTGACTTGTGGTTGTAACTTGGTATTACAGACTTAATATTAAAAAATAAAATCCTATCAGTGTACACTATCTCCTGTGTACAGGATTTTGAAATCTTGTATAACCTTGCCACTCCATTATGGCAAAGAGAATTTTTTGAAGTATAGAACTTTACTACGTTGTACGTGTGAAATCAAGATGTGTGAACCTCTGTACAAAATGTCATATCAGTAAGGTCCGAATAGAACTCACTGATTACATTCTGCCAAGGATTCCTTTTTATATACACCAAAAGAAAGCTTCTTTTGGCTCATTTCCTTGGTTTGACTATTTTACAAGTACCCTTATTGTGTAGAAATTATCTTATCACTTAACCAAAGATTCTGAAAAGAAACAAATGCTCCCTCCTCTGTACTAGGAAAATCCGGGGTTTTTTTTCCTACTTTCCTTCTCTTATTCCTTTATTCCTCTCATCCTAATTTCCACCTTATTTTATGGTCAATTTATTTCGTTACTTCCTTCCACTCCCTAATGGATTGTACAATGGAAATTTATATGCTTATTCATTTCACTGGAACTATAATGTTTAAGACTATCAAACTATGAAAAAGTAATGAGCAGAATGGTTATTATTGTGAATGAACTTTACTATTTCATTGCACTTTAACACTGTTGCCCTTGACTGAAGCAGTGTGCTAACTTTGAAGTACTTGGCACACTAATTCCTCCTCATTGTTGTGTTTTTTTGCTTTTTTCTTTTCTAGCATCAAACTGTCTATTGTGGGAAGCATCCTTTTCACGCATGTCATTTTTGTCAGGCATCATCTGCTGGACAGGTCAAAGCAATGCAAGCAGCATATAGTAATCCAGTTTCTGCAGACTCAATGATGTCAAACCCAGGAAATAAAGCAGATTCTGATCTTTGTTTCCCTGTGAGACCTACACATTCTAGTCTTTCCCTTTCCTTTTCTGGTTTGACTGGTGAGAGCACTGCTGGAGATTATCAAGATTGTGGGGTGTCATCAATGCTTCTTATGGGTGAGCCACCGTGGTATCCTTCTGGTCCTGAGAGCACATCATTCACTCCAGCTAGCAGGGACAGTGCTGTCATGCGTTACAAGGAAAAGAAGAAAACACGCAAGTAAGTTCTGTTTTTGATAAAAAAAGAAGTTCTGCTGTCAGTGCTCCCATACATGCAATAGATGCATGTCTATAACAAACCCTTCCCTTATGCATAGACAAATGTATCAAACGTAATAGTTTCATAATTAATATTCTTCATTTATGTTTCGATTTGAACCAAAATTTTGAATTTCTGTATCCTATAATACCTTTTATGAGCCTCATAAATAACTTTGTTTGAAAACCGTTTCAATGCTATCCACTTCATTATTCATTCTTGATTTGCCAGCAACAGGATTGACCAAGTTCCTTCCTTGGGAGTTAGAAACAAGAAATGTATCAATAAAAAGGGAGTGGGTAAATCTAATTATATACTTCCATTATATGGATATGGTTTTCCAAATACTGCATTCAACGTCCAATTGAATTGTGAAGAAGTGGAAGATGCACATATTCATCAATGATATACTAGGATAACAAGTTAAGAAAACTGAGTACTACTCTGGCTCTTAAATCTCATTACAATCACTTGCAGTTATGGTTCAGTGAAACAATAATTTGATGGAAAAGCAGTAACAAATTTGATATTTGCTCCAGCTTTTGTGAACAACTGATCAATCTTCCATGATGTTGTCACGCCAGTAAAATCTGGGTATTGTTTTGATGATACACAGTTGATTGATAAAACTTCGATGTCATTACATGGATGAAATCTATACGAGCATGCTGAAGCAATGTTACTAGGAGATGCATAATTGTTAATGCACAACCTGTGCCTATAAATCAGATTTCTTCTTTTGAACAGGTTTGAGAAGAAAATCAGGTATGCATCTCGCAAAGCGAGGGCTGACATAAGAAAGCGGGTAAAGGGGCGATTTGTGAAGGCAGGAGAAGCTTATGATTATGATCCACTCTGCCAGACAAGTAGCTGGTAGGAGCCCCCTAATATAGGATTTTGCTCGTTAGTAAATATTTTTTGGAGAATGATGTGCCACTACCATTCCATAATGCAGAAAACTATCTTTCAGTTATCACAAACAATAAGACAGACTTCAAAGGCTTGTATCCTCCCAGTACAAATTCTAGTTCTTTCCTGTACAATTTCTGGGCAATATATGTTTTATGCTGCTGGTGAACAGTGCACACGTCATTCTTTTCATGTCTTTTTGTACTTCTAACAGTCTTCTCTCAGCTTCATGTTCTCCTTGTCTTCCCAACTTTTTTTGATCCTGCTTCACAGCCATGACCTAATGGCTGTCGACAGCTTTGGTCTGGTTTTTTATGATATATACATAGCATACAGATAGTAATTACGAGCACAATCACCTTGTAATTATTTGACTTTTGAAGGGAAGTTTTTATGTACGAGGCTTAAATTTGTTGTAAAAACTGGCTGCCACTGCCATTGTAGACCATTTAGCTCAATCTGTATAAACTCTGTTTGGACCTCTTTGTTCTTTTTCTTCCTGGATTATAAGCATATCATGAAGATCAAGATGAGTTTTCATTTCTTATATGGTGAACTTTATTCAGAAATTACTGCTTTATTCATGTCCAATTTGTGAGTTGAGAATGGTGTTCTGGTTTTTTTCGAGGATTAGTGAAGAAATTTCTTCTGGTTTTATTGCAAGATTATTTGCATCTGTGGGAGTGGCATTTTGGCTTAATAGAAGGGTGCATGAATGTGTTGTATCAGACCCATATATTAGTAGATGTCAGGCTTCAATTTAACCCGTTTAATAATCTTTTCATACAGGATTGGAAAATGTAGACCATGGGAGAACAATCAAATCTTAATTCATTAATTCCATGAAGAATAAAGCTATAATACATCGATCCAGCTGATCACTGGTAAACATTAAATTCAACTTCAACAACCAAAATGTAACATTTCCACAACAATTCCCTCTGGTCACCTGGCATTCCCCAATTCACTCTGCTGATGTAGTTTGCCTGTTGGTATATTGAGTCTGATGTTGAGTGTTGAGAAGATCTATGCAAGTGGTAAAGATCACCAAGTTACATTATGCCATTTTCTCATGTTCAGCTCTGTATGGCTAAGACTTTCCTGGCATACATCCCATTGAAACAAGGGCAAAGATCAAACTCTTGTGTGCAGAAAATTGCTGTATTTGATTCACAACAGATCCAACAGAGTCTCGCCATGTTGATTCACTTTGAAAGGGAGAATTATGTATCCAGGCATTCTACCAGTAGTGAATAATACATTTGTACAATTTCCACTGGTAGGTGGGGAACTGTACGATGAATGTGCTCATATGATGTGCTACTTCAGTACCATGATCTCTTTCTCAACTTGCCGGAACATTTCCTTTAGCCGAGCAGATGAATTGGACATTACATTCTTTGAGATCCTCTTTTGATGTTTGGTGCTCTTTAGCCAAGCTATTCCCAGGGACACTAGGATATTGCATGCATTGGATCTTGAGAGATCCTCCAACTGATATCTCAAGTGAAGCTGAAATATAGGAATCAGAGTTAGATAAAGAACTTCTAGAAAATATGAAGCACACAACTAAAAAGCAGTAGCAAAGGTTTTATTTACATTGAAGTAGTCGCCAAGTAGGACCCCTTGTAATTGCATGACCTCTTCAACAACCCATCCATTTCTGTCAGATAAAGGGGACTTTTGTTGAGTGCTGGTCACTTCTCCTCCATAACGGTACAAATTCTTGTCAAATTTGTAATTAATTTGCCTCTGATACACATCAGGTCTGGCTGGTTCCCATGGAGTAATGGAGTAGTCAGCACAACCAACCTTCTCCATTACTTTTCGTTCCATATCACCGCCTTCAAATATCTCCATTAGTGTGGTGATCTGCTCACAAACAAAAACTCAGAAAACATTATTATCAGCATCTTTCCTACCTTTCAGATAGTAAATATGCATGGTGTGGTAAAAAATCAAAGACAATTGAAAGGGCTCACAGGAATTGGGATTATCGAGGAGAAAATCTCTGACATGTTAGCATCCTCTATGCCTAAGAAAGACCCACTTTCTTCAGTTTGGATGGTTTTTGCTTCTGGATCTTCCTCAACAATTTGCATCTTTTGTTCAAGGCTCAGTGATCTTGCTTTCCAAAGTGCCATGATTGTCCTGTTGAGCACAAGGGGCACATTATAACGCAATATCCATGGCTAAAGCATACCAAGTTAAATAGCAGTACTCATAAAATAGATTAAAAAGAAAAACAAAACAAGAAACTACCATGCATTGGACATGGAAAAGTTGAATACCTATTGGCTATACCAAACGAAACAAATGATTGGAAGTGAAACTTGAGTCTTCCATCTGGGTCTAGAGACTTTGCTCCCTGCCTTGCATCTATTCCTCTGCCCTTACGGAGTATAATAATCAGAGATGGGCTGCCCATTGATGCGAGCGTTGGAGGAACCACTTGGATGTCTTCAATGTCTTCCCAGAGAAAGAAAAACTTGGTTTTGTGCCCAAAAAGATTTGCATAAAACCCAATAATTCTTGGTGAAAGGAAGAGGCGTCCCTGAAGGAAAGCAACACTTCTTTCCATCAGACAACCATAACATCAATGAAATCCAAGATGATGAATGTCAAATTGTCATCATACTAAAATACCAACATAAGGTCTCACCTAAAAAATACAAAACATAGGATACATAAATGGTTTGCTATGAGGCTGTCCTCACATGCATGCATCTATATATCGGTCAAATAAAGCCAAGTATGGAAATTTTCTTTTAGTGGTCGGAGAAAAATACAACGGTGATATTTATATTTAGATTAAAGTATCCTTCATGTGCGGTAGATTAGTGAGAATATTAGAATCATGGCCCAAGAATGTGATTGACCACATTAAACATATCAGGATAAAAAATCCTGATGTGCAGTGTAAAGGCCACTTCAACATCTACATGTACAAATATTATACTTGAAACAAAAAGCAACCTGCACAGGCATTTTGCGCTTCAGGTGACAGGTAAAGTCATTGATGAGAAATTCTTCTTGTGGTAACCCAAAGATCTTCTGGAATGCTGAATTTGTCTGAGGTGACCTCACATTTATCTACAAAATCAGCTACCATTGCATGAGAAAGGAGAAATTGATTGAAATGGAAAACAAGAGACTGTTAAATATAAAGAGAATACCAACCTTCTTTCCAACCTCTTTTTCCATCTTTGATATGTATTGTGTTACAACTTCAGCACCTCGTGTATTGTTCAAAAAGATCCTCATGTGCAATTTAGATTGGCAAGCCTGAGCTAATTTTCCTTCAAGGTTAATCCAGACATCTGCTAACTGTGATATATCAGACTTAAGAAAGTTTATTTCAGCATGACCAAGTGACGTAGCTTCATCGAAGGGTCCATCAAAATCATAAACATCCACATTCATCACAGATGGAGGATCATCCATAGCATCAAATTCAAATATTTCTGCAAACTCGAGAGAGAATAGATTAATAGGTAATGTGTAAGTCAATCAAATTGTTCATAGATAAGGCACTATGCACAATTAATACATTACAAAGCATTTTTTAAGTTCAATGAAAAAAAAACCTGTTATGGCCTTCTAGCAAGTTTCCATATAGATTTAGTATTATTATATGGACAAAAGGAGTTCAAAAATTTCCAATATCATGCTATGTGAATTCTTTCTGCTATAGCTTTCTAGCAAGTTTCCATATAGATTTAGTATTATTATACGGACAAAAGGAGTTCAGATTTCCGATATCATGCTATGTGAATTCTTTGTGCATATACATTTTGATGCACTAAGCAGAAAGGAGGCTAAGTTAAAAATTCAAGAACATCTTTTGATGTACTGTTAACAGTTATTGACTTACCATTCCATTGAGGATCCAGAGTTTGAAATTTAATTGAGCTAGTTTTCGTTTTTCCGTTGCAGGTGAAAACAACATAGGGATCAGAATAACCAGTTGAATCCACTGCAGCTAAGTTATTTCCCTCAATCAATGCAATAGTCAATATCCATCCATCTCCTTGTGCTTTGACTCCATGATCACTACCTACAGAGATGAAACCAAGTCCAAAATAGGAACTGCAATGTAAGCTACCAATACCAGAACCTTGCTACATACTATAGAATGTTTCCGAATGATGAAATTGATAAATAGATCTTTAATTGTAATCATCTTCAAAATGAGAAGAGAATTTAATCTAGTTGTCTTACTACTATGTGAGTAATTGGAACATCAGTATTATACTAATATATTCAGCTCATAGGAAAGCCACAACTTTTCCAAGGGAGGCCACAAACTGAGCAATAGCAGAGAGGATTGAAGGGTTAGAGTCATTCAGATTTCCATTCTTTGAGTAGCTCTTGCCTTCAACCTTGTTGAAGCAATTTAAGCATCATATCTATTATGGCACTGCATCAGAAACTAATCATGGCAAAGCAATTTTGAGATACAAATTTCGCAAATGCAAAACAAAAAAAAAAAGAAAAAAAAAGTTGATGAGAAACTGAAGGAAATACGTGGCTCAGATCAGATATAAGAGTACCTCTCTGCTTCCTGGCCTGCAAGAAACGCCCAATCATTTTCAGAAAGCGTTCACCTTGAAGAACCAAAACTCCACAAACCACCACCTCTCCAATTGAATCAGGGAGATCTAGACCGGCAAACTCAAGCCCTTGAATGGTACTCGGATTGGATAGTAGGATATGTGTTAGAACATATAACCCCACAAACACAGTGGAAACAACAGTGAAATTTCCAAAGAACCGGAAAGCCAGCTTCCGGTCGGACTCCTTCTCTGCCTGCAGAGAAGACAAGATTTCCTCTCTATTCAAACTTACATCTTTTACTTCAAGTGGTCTGAAATTTTGTGACAGCAAATCAGCAAATTGGATGTAACTGTCCTTCAGACCTTGTTTTGCACCATTTTCAATCATACCTTTCATCATTGTACTCTGAAGAAAATTCACTCTCCACGATACTACCAGGCGACAAGATTGTGGTTCAGATGGCAATTCTGGTCCAGGCGTTATACAATACAGAACCTCAACTCTGAAACAGCTACCAAATGGAACATCAGGTGTGCTCACACTAGCTAAAACTGCATAAGATTTCCCATCAGCCTTCAAATAAGTCTGGTCCTCTGTGGCTTTCACAGCCTTCACAAGTTTAGTTGCAGCTTTTGTGTAGGTAACTATTCTTCTTAATTTTTCTCCGCTGTCTTCCAGTTTCCAAGGCTCGCTACTTAGGCCTGTAGTTCCTTGAATTTCTGCCAGAGAATGAAGGAATTTTGAACTTGGAGAGAAGAGATAAGAATTTAGCTCAGCTGGGGAGACAGCATAGTACTGGTCAACGACAACCCCTCCAGGTAAATTTCCAGGCACTTCTGCACCTTCACCTTTTGATTCCATGGTTTTCAATAATTCATCAAATGGAACAGTTGAGCTTTCATCAGCTTGTCTATCCTGACTTTCAGTGTTCAATGGCAGGTCTTGCTTTTCATCAGCTTGATCTTCAGAAGCCTGGTTCCTATTGTCAGATAATGACCCTTGTGCATTTTTCCCCGCAAAAATCTGAAACACAATGTCAACAAATGAAGCTGCATTTGACTTGTCCAAATCAGCGGGATCAACTGTCTCATCCTTCAGATTATTAGATGATTCATTAGAATGCAATAATGCTCTTGTAGGACCATTAGAAGGTAATGAGGATGATTCTCTCATCAATTCCATGGATTTATCTGAATTTGATGTAACATCATCAGAACAGGATTTGGGATCAGTAGGTGATTCATCCAAAGCATTTTTCGGAGAAAATGATATAGTGAGTCGAATTTCCCCTGCATAATTGAGACACACACTACAATCGTAAGGGATGAAATGAAAAATCGAAGGCCTAACAAAAACAATCTGGAAGCCAAGATACAATGGCACAAATTAGGAACTTTAGCAAAACTACAAGTAACAATAGCTTTCTCAGCAAGATTTCATGTTCTCAACATCAGCAGCAGCAATTTCAAGGAACAACATCTAATGAATTATGCACTGCTGTAATTATTTTAAGATAATTATATAACAATACAATTAGATTTTTGAAGAAGACACCAAGCTCACTCAACCAAAAATGGCAATAGCTGTTAATTCTAAATCCTGTCTCAGAAATCTAATTACGAACATATCCAACAAAGTACTAATGCATCAAAATCAAATATTTCCATGAAAAAAGAAGCAAATTATGCAGATGTCCTTTAAAACTAACACCAAATACACGATAATAAAGCTAGGCTACAAACCTAAAAAGCAAACATCAAAAAAGAAAGCCATTTACCGCAATCCTTGCTCTTTGACTTCTTGTTCTTGGGCTGCAACTTATACCATTGAGTCCCCAGATTCAAGTTATCTGCCTCAAACAACTTCAAAAGTGGCACCTTGACCTGACCGACGAAATCGTCGTTGAAGTATTTATCTTCGTCCAAAACAGAGACAACAAGCTCCCCTTTGAGGTCGCCGACCCGGAAGCTGAACTCCTCGTCCCAGAACGGATTCAAGCACTTCTTCACCACCTTGCTCTTCGCTCGGTGCTTCCCGAGCTGCAATTTCACGTAGGGATCGCTCAGCCCGTTGAGGTCCATCGCCGGCAGACAACGGGCCTCGATCACCCGCACCAACAGCAACATCTCCGATAAAATACCAACCAAATCAAACAATAAAAAACAAAAATTCGAAGGAAAAACACAAATCGAATACAGAAAAACAAGGGTCAAAATTTACAAATTCCCCCGTTAAAGAAGAAATTTCTCGACTTCTATTCAAAATCAGAAGGGAAAAAGCCCCAAGACATCGAAGAACGAATTTATGAAAATCAGAGGTATCAAGAGGAAGATGGCAAAATTTGGGCTTTTTTGATGGAAAAATCGGATTTTGAAGGCAAATTGGTCGCGGGGGAGCGATTGGAAAGCCCTAATCATGGGGATTGAGGAGGGCTTTGTGAGGAAGAGGCAGAGAAGGAGGAAGAGGTCTTCTTCTCGCTTCCGTTCGTCTTCCCCGCGTACTCTGCTGACTTTTTTCTTTCTTTTTTTCAAGTTTGATTTGATTTTTCTCATGCTGCTAATTAGCCATTTGTTTTTGGTAATTATTACTAAATAGAAATCGGAGGAACGGGAAACGGGAAACGGAGCGAGAGTACAAAGGGGAAGATTGTTGAATTTTCACGACAGGATTTTTTTCGGAATTTTTTATACAACCCCTATGAAATATAGTATATTACAATTTATCTATAATTTTTTAAAATTTTATAACTTCCAACTCCTCATTGAATTTTACCTAATTTTATATCAAAAGTTCACATTTCACCCTTCAGTTAATTTTCACAAAAATTCTCATTTTATTATTTATGTTAGGACTTTTTATCTCACTCCCAAAAAATACTGAATTTATCAAAAAATTTCTATGATTTCAATAACTATCTACATCTCTTTTTTTTTAAATTAATTATCTACAACTCTTAATTATTATTTAATCAAAATTTTAACAAAAAATTTCTCTTATACCCATTTATAATTTTATAATTTAATCCCTCAAAAAATTATTATTTAATTTAGTTTTTTCTCCTCTTTTATTCTCCTCGGGAGTAGAGGTGACATAGGTATTGGCTGATGCAGGAGTGGACGTGAGTGTGGGTGCAGGCAGCGAGGGTGTCGGCGAGAGACCGGTGCGGGCACGGGTGCGGGCGGCGAGGGCACATGCGTAAGAGCAAGGTCGATAAGGGCACGGATGTAGGTGTAGGTGCGAGGTAGGCACAGCCAATGCGGGAGCGGACGAGGGCGCTAGTGCTAGGGAGGTGTGGGCACAAGCATGGGAGGCAAGAGCACAAGTGTGAGCATGAGACCGATGAGGACGCACACGCGGGTGCGAAGCCAGCGAGAGCACAGGGTGCGGATGTAGGTGCGAGGTTGGCGGAGGCACGGGTGAAAGGGCTATGTGAGTGTTCACAAGCGCACTGATTGCGCTACCTTGTCCTGCGCAAGCCAACGCCTGTGTCGTCTCCACTTCCGAAGAGAAAGAAAGAGGAAAAAAAATATAAAAAATAAAAAATAAATTTTAAAGAGATTAAATTGTAAAATTACAAAAAGTATAAGAAAAAATTTTTGTCAAAATTTTAATTAAATAACAATCACATATTGTAGGTAATTAATTTTTTTAAAAAAAGATGTAAATAGATATTGAAATCATTGGAGGATTTTAATAAATTTAGTATATCTTGGGAGTTATAAGTAAAAAGCCCTTTATATTACAATAGTGTTATATTTTATAGAAAAATCTGATTTTCTTAAAATTTTGTAAAAAAATCCATTTTTATTAAAAATTTGTAAAATAAAGTCCTTTTGAAAAATTTATAAAAAATCTTGTTTTATTAAAAATTGCAAAAAATCTCATTTTATTAAAAATTATTAAATTTTCATATTTTATTAATTAAAACTTTTAATATATTCAAAATTTTAAAAAAATTGAAAACAAAATCCTGTTTCTTAAAATTTTACAAAAAAGTACTTATTTTGTTAGAGATGTATAGAAAAACCCTCGTTTTTTAACACTATATAAAAATCTTTAATTTCTTTAAAATTTATATAAAAGCTCTCATTTTCTTAAAAAATTACATAAAAATTCTTATTTTCTTTCAAAATAGCAGAAAACTAAAAAGACAAAAAATCTTAATTTCTTAAAAATTAAATTAAAAAATTTATTTTTCTTAAACTTTACAGAAAAATCCTTATTCATTTAAAAATTTACAAAAATAGTTCTAATTTTCTCAAAATTTAGTAAAACAACCCTTTTTAAAAAATTGCTAAAAGCCCTTTTTGTTAAAAATTGGTAAAAAAACCCTGTCATTTTTGAAAATTAAAGAAAAACTCTCATTTTCTTAAAAATTTACAAAAAAAAATTTTTTGCTTGAATTATACACTCTTCATTTGTAATATTCTTTTATTTTTGAAATAATCGATTAATTTTGTATAAAAATTATTTTGCGTTATATTTTGTATGAATGATATGAAAAATATAAATATTTGCAAATACATACTTGTTTCTCTGATTTCTTAAAAATTTTTTAGAAGCCCTCATTTTTAAAAAATAATATAAAAATTAATTTTACAAAGTGTCGTCTAAAAATATTTTGGTTTTTAATTTCTTTCATACAAAATGTAACACAAAAAATTTACCTACTAAATTAATTTTTTATTTCAACAAATATCTGAGGGGTTCTACATAATAATTCCTTATTTATTTTTAAAAAATAAAAAATGTACAAGTGAAATACGTAAAATGCAATAAAAAAAGGACTATCCTGTAAGTTTTTAAGAAAATAAGGCTTTTCTATAAATTTTAACAAACGAGGACTTTTTTATAATTTTTTAAGAAAATAATAGTTTTCATGTAAATTTTAAGAAAAGAGTATTTTTATTTAATTTTTTTTAAAATGAAGACTTTTCTATACATAACTCTCTATTTTCACTTTTATCGATTTAGTCATTAGAATTAATCTAGCTGTTTTATAAACGTAAAAAAAACCAAATTATGCATAATTTTTCTTGGAAAGAAGTTATATTGATATGTTCAAGAGTGACATCACTATGCGAGATCAAATGAAAAAGAAAAATCGAGTGTTTTTTTAGGGTAAATCAAAGAAAAAGGGAAAAATAAAAAAAAGAAAAAAAAATAGATGAAGATAACGTATACAGTAAAAGATTGAGCTTGCGCAACGAGAGTCAAAGCTTGACAAAAAATTAGGATTGTATGTTCTACGATAACAGAGTATGCTTTGAATAATAAATTTTTAAGATTTATGATTTAGCTGGACGAATGAATATTAAATGTATGAGTTTATTTTAGAAGAATTCACTCGTTCATATAAATTGAAAATTGAAAATTTAAAAATTTGTAATTTAGAATTATAGAGTTTGCGACTTCTCAAATTTTGATTAATTCTAAGTGATGTTCAATACCCAAAAAAATGGAATTACCATAAATAATTTATTTTTAAATATCAAAAAAATTATTCAATATGAGTATACATTATTAATTAGAAATATTTTTGTCCAGGAAAATGCTATAAATTAAACTAGTATTTTTATTATTAATAAGATAGATGTAATGATTTTTATAGAAAAACCATTTTCTGTAGGGGCTATAAACCCAAAAAAATAAAAACTCTTCTGAGAAGATTTTGGTTGCTGTCCAATCAAATGAGAAACGCGAAGACGTTAATTTGAGCAAAAGGGAAACGGCACAGAGTTGTGTAAGAGAAATCAATTCGTCAACTAATGGGATTGCTTTACAAATGAATTAATTTTTAATGAGAAAAACGTGCTAATTTATGGGATTCAAACTGGGTGCTTTGACTCGAAGTGGCCGTTTCGCCTGCCGCCAGGGGCCAATGAGACCGTTTCTTAGTCTCTTTTTTCCGATGCTAATACTTCATATGAAATAGAAAAAAGGACAAGTGCTTTATGATCAGACACAGACGTCTCCGATTGACCAAAAAGTTATTAGGGCTTCATGAAACTTTAGATTTGTTTAAAGACACAGAAAATGACTCGGCGACAATCACATCCCAATTTACAGAATTCATTACACATGTTTGTTGTCCTTGTAAAATCTATTTTGCATGCTTGTTCGACCTTTATTATAAGGTTTTTAAGTTTTGACTCGAATTGAATTTATTCATTTCAACTGATATTGCGATGAAATAATGTTAAAAATTATTTTATAGTTTTATTTTTTAAAAAAAAAGTTGGCCTGTCCAAAATCACTGAAATAATTGAACTGAAGTTATCAAAATATATCGATTTTTTAATGGACACTGAAATAATTTTTGAAACTAAAATTAGAACTTATTTGTGAAATACATACTTAAAGCTATTGTCTTTGTGGGCGAGTGAATTCAATTGAGCTTAAGATTCACCCACCTGTTTAGATTTGAACATTTAAGGTTTATGTGGTAAAAAACGAGCTTGATTTGAATATTTTGGGTCCAACTCAAACTTCAGATCAAGTCTATTTATTTTTAATAAAATTTTGGATTCGCACTTAACCCAATGTTTGAAAATCTTAACTTCAAATAGGAATATAGTTGTTGGGGAGCTGTAAGAGTGTCAAATTCAATTCATATAGTGAGCCGGACACCAAACCATCCAAAAAACTTAAGCTCATGAAATATGGGTCTTTTTCACTATATCTATTGGACTGTATCTATCCAATATCCGATGTGGGACTAATTCATCACACCTGACATTATAACAATCTCCCTCTTCAGGTGTGATTTGACCATATTAATTTTAACACTCTTAATCAAGAACTCTTTTACTCGACCAGTTCCACCGTATGACCCATACCAACGGGTTTTTGTCTCATTCTTTTTGATTTTTTAAGAGAAACTAACATGCGACTCAATTCAGTCGCACCATTACGGTAATTTCGGTCTTAAGAGTTTGCATAACTTCGAGGCTGAATCTCTGATACCACTTGTTGGGGGAGCCGAAAGAGTATCGAACCAGAATAATATAGTGAGCCGAGCACCAAACCATCCCTTTTTCACTATATATATTGGACCCTATCTATCCAATCCGATGTGGGACTAATTTATCACACCTGACATTATAACAAGGTGTGGTTTAACACATCAATTTTAACACCTAATAACTCTTTTACTCGACCAGTTACACTGTGTGACCCATACCAACGGATTTTTTTTTGTCTCATTCTTTTGGGTAACGTTCTCTCTATTAGTTCTAATTTTGATCGTTACCATGATATTTGGATTCTTGATTCTGGTTGTTCTTACCACATGTGTTCTAATAAGGATTGGTTTGAAAACTACAAGTATTATGATGGTGGTTTAGTTTTGATGGGTAATAACAATCAATGTAAAACTGTTGGAATTGGAACAATCAAAATTAAGATGTTTGATAATATTATTAGAACTCTTACTGATGTTAGACATGTTCCTGATTTGAAAAAGAATTTGATCTCTTTGGGTGCTTTGGATTATACTGGTTATAAGTATTCTGTTGAAGGTAGAGTTCTTAAGATTTATAAAGGCTCATTAATAGTGATGAAGGGCCTAAAACATGAAAATTTGTATGAGTTAGTAGGAAAAATCGTTGCAGGTGGAGCAACAATTTTTCAGTCTTCTTCTTCTGATATGACCCACTTATGGCATATGCGTCTCGGTCATATGAGTGAGTAAGGTTTAAGTGAGCTCAACAAAAGAAAATTACTGAAAGGCCTCAACTCATGCAAATTGGATTTCTGCGAGTATTGTCTCTATGGTAAACAGTCCAAGGTAAAGTTTAACACCAGTACTCATTACATTAAAAGCTTAATTGATTATATTCATTCTGATGTATGGTGTTCTCCTATTCCATCAAAATCTGGTGCTCGTTATTTTGTCAGTTTTATTGATGATTTTTCCAAAAAAGTGTGGATTTATTTTTTGCATCACAAAGCCGAAGTGTTTTCTGTTTTCAAACGGTGGAAAACTTCAGTTGAAAAAAGGACTGACAGAAAAATCAAATACCTCAGAAGTGATAATGGCAAAGAGTACAAATCAACAGAGTTTCTCAAATTCTGTGAAGATGAAGGCATCAAACGCCACTTTACCATCCTAGGAAAACCTCAACAAAATGGTGTGGCTGAAAGGATGAACTAAACCTTATTGGAGAAAACACGTAGTATGCTCAGTACAGCTAATCTTGATAAATATTTTTGGGTAGAAGCAGTCAATACAACATGCTTCATTGTGAATCGCTCACCTCAAACAGCCATTAATTGCAAGACTCCTGAAGAGGTATGGACTGGTCAACCTGCAAATTATTCTTCTTTAAAGATTTTTGGTTGTCCTGCTTATATGCATGTTATTAAGGATAAATTAGATGCACGTTCCAAAAAGTGTATTTTCCTAAGTTATGCCAAAGGCATCAAAGGCTATCGTTTGTGGGATCCTATTATTTCAAATGTAATTATTGAGAGAGATATAGTATTTGATGAAAGTGTTATGCTAAAATCTCTCAAGAAAGATCCCAATGATATAATGCAAGTGGAGGTGGAGCATGTAGTTCCTTCATAAGAAGATATTCAGGATATGCCCAACTCTCAAGAAAATTCTAAGAATCAAGTTTATGAAAAGACTTCGCTTCAAAGATCTTAAAGAAAAATAAAGCCACCTGAAAGGTATGATTTTGAAGATATAGTAGCTTTTGCTTTAGTTACTGACAATGGTGATCCTTCTTCCTATAAAAAAGCAGTGCAGGATAAGAATTTTTTTCAGTGACAAGCTGCTATGAATGGAGAGATGGATTCCCTTCAAAAGAACTATACTTGGGCCCTTCCGAACTTGAGTTTGAATTTGAAATTCAATATTTAAATTTGAATATAAAATTATTGACTTGAGCATCAGAGTATTATCTTAATTTTTATTTCGGCTCCATCTAACTCAAAATCTAAAAATTTTAAGTCTGAACTTGTAAATTTTGAATTGGGTTAAATTGAACTAGGTCGAGCCAGACTTTCGGGCCATTTGAGTCATTAACAACCCTAGAAATTCTTTATTAATATTTAGGATTTAAGATCATATTAATCAACATTAGAATTATTTCAACATTTAATTATCTCAATAATTAGATATATCTCTTAATTTATTTTTCGGTACCATATTAATATGCCATTAGAAGAAATAAATGTAGATAAATAAGAACAAACTTGAGTTGATGAACCGTGGTCAATATTTGCATTTGAAAATATATAATTTCTTATATAAATGTTTAAGGATACGTTTGGTTTGAAATCAAAATCAATATCATATTGTCCTAACCAACTTACTATTTAAATATCAAAAAAATAGTTAAACTATCTTTACATTATTTTAAAAAGTAAATTACTATAATATTCTTATATTTATTCATTAAAATTTTAATAAATAATATATCCAAGGACATAAAGGTTCAAAAAAATTAAAACCATTCCCTAACTAAACTAACATTCAAACACTAAAAAATTAATTAGACTATTTTTTTTATTTTACTTTTAATTTTAAGTTTAAATTTGACATTAATCTCGAATCAAATTATGTCTAAAGTATTAGTATACCTTAACAAATTATGGTTATATAATTATTTCTTTCAGTGTTCAGAGGTTAAATATATGTTTCTAAATTCTCCCAAGAGCATAATTTTACCGTCATCATGGTTTCCATCTCCATGAAATGTTAGTTATACAGGAATTTATTTTTTGCTTGCTTAACATATACTTGCAAAGATTAATTTTACATGTTCAATATAGGAATAAGGCATATGGAATAATACATTGGCATTATAGCCTATATTTTTTGTTCCCTATGGTGCATTTGGAATTACCCAAGTAGTCATTTAAAACTTCTGCTTCAGTCACAGGCTAAGGTTGGCACTTCATCTATCCATTGATTTGATTATATTTTTTTATGAGCACTTTCTCTTGGAACTTTTTTCGCATTCGATCTTAAGTTTGTGCATATTAAACTAGGACTTGTTTCTTTAAATCCTTAGAAGCTATTGTTTACCAACATCTTTTAATCCATGTTCTATAAATGGAAGTTTAACCTATGTTTTTGATCTACTGTCTGTCGTAGGGTGCTATAATGGGTCCACTTATAATGACTGTGGTCATTGCCTTGAAGAATTTGTATGCCAAGTTTTTGTTGGCCAATACAAAGAAAACACAAATTAGATTGCACAAATACGCCTCAAGGAAGATTAAAGTTCTAAGTTCTGAGGCTCTGGTTAGTGTAAAAGGAAGACATGCAAGGTAAATTATGGGCAAGCACACCAGTTTCCCACTGTTGTGCCTATACAATATGACTCTTCTTTTTAGCGATAAATTTGTGTTTCATCAAGCAATTTGTATTGGTTCTTGTGTGATTTGATCAGTTGCAGATCCCTCTGTTGTTGTCGGTTGTAGAGCTATATGCTAGAATTCGTATTGTAACTAAATTATGATGTTGGTTTTAGTTGAAGTTTGATATTGTTTCAAGAGATTGTGTTCAGGAGGTAAAAACATATATTTATTTGTTATTGAAATTGTTTTATTGTTATCGTTTTCAGTTGAAGTTTGATATTGGTTCAAGAGATTGTGTTCAGGAGGTCAAAACATATATTTATTTGCTATTGAAATTGTTTTGTTGTTATAATATGTGTGGAAAGCTACCATTGTCCTGAGAGGAGTTCCCCAACTGTGGATTGGTGGTGTCATTTTTTCCTCCACCTCATATATCAGCGCCGGAGAGGTATGTGTCCAACTGCCATCTCACTCGGTCCTAGTCCATGTGCTCAATCACCTCATGCTTGTAGCAGGTATATTTTTGCAAAAATAAGGTGGACTTGGCCTCAGCGAGGAGGTGTTGTAACTTAGTGATCCTGTCTTGTCAAGTTTGCTCTAGGAGTGTCCAAAATTCCTTGTTAGAGTAAAATTGCTCCATAGCTTGGGTTGCGTGTAGCTCAACTTTCACTCGGTCTGGTTTTGCAAAAAGGCCTCTTACAATTTTACTCTAGTAATCGATTGCGGGAGACAAGAGCTTCCACTGAAACCTAATCACCTTGATTCAGGTATGATTCAACTCATACAATATATCATACCTAGATGAGACAAATTGGGAAGCCTCCTCTTGAAAGTTTAAGATATGTCAGGACAAATCTCAAAGAACATCGTCCAATTGGAGAAAAAAATTGAGAAAAATCGTTATTACACCGAAAGTAATACACACAAGTGTGAACCATGGGTATTACCTTCCTATGAAATTTGGCACATAAGGTGGCAAGGGTTACATAGGGCAACTCTTGTGGATGGGGAACAACCCTTTCAGGATTGGAGGAAGAGGAGATGGGCACTACTGTGGTTGTCATTCATCAAGTGGCGTATAATCTCTGAAACCTGTGCAAAGCGAAGTGTCAACCACAAAATTACCTAGAGAAAATAAGAAAAGTGCACTTATTCAACATCTAAGAAAGTGGCAAATGAAAATTGCAAGAAAGTAAGATCTTTGGGATGGATGGAGAGCCATTCACCAACTTCCCACTTTTAAGGTAGAAACTCCACAATTCGAAGGCAGCAACAATGATTAGTGAGAGGCGCACTTCGAAAAACAAATATGCATGAACAACACCTAAGGAGATGCCAAAAGAGTTTAAGCGCAATAATGGCTGCCAAATAATTAAATATAAGGTTCTAAAATATCGGACGCCTCATATTTTAAGAATTAATGGTCACCACAGCGAAACCTTATTGTTCAAAATGTTTGTAACCAACAAGCTCTTGCATTCAAATTGCAAGAAAATGACTGAAAGGCTTGGAGGACCATGATGTGTGAAAAAATAATACTATTAATCCGAACCCAACTAATAGAAATTGTGAGCTGAAACCAAGTTCAACAAGAACTCACATTTTGGCCTTTCAACCTCGATCAAACAGGGCTTAAGGGGATTGAGTCCTCACAGCTCGGCACTCCACATATATATATCCCTAGCCCATATGGTAGCTAGCCTTTATGACATTTTAAAGGATAGGTTTCTGCAATAGCAACCGCCTCCTGCTTCACTTCCTGCTACTCGACAAAGTTCGTCAAAACAATGATGCAAAAACACCAAGTGAACTTCCCCAAATACTCTGGATTAACTTGTTCGGAAATCATAGTTGAGTTACTCCTAATGGTAGAGTCAAGTCACCCGAATCCTATAAAAAGGAAGCAAGAGCATTTAGATACTCTCTCCCTCATTTAAAAATAATCTCAAAAGAGCTATGGTTCTATTGAAGGGAGGAAGTTGAAGTATTAACTTGAGCGTCGGAGCACCATCCCATGGTGAATACTAGGCAGACAATTTTCTCTATCTTTGGTGTAGGTTAGGTCAGTTGGAGAGGAGTAGAAGGGACTTTTCTTCTCAACTAGAACTGGATGGATACAACGATATGCATGCCTCAACCTCTTTTTATTTGGTTTGCCCCTAGGGCTGAGGTACATTGGTAGCTTTATAAGTCTAGGGTAACATACATCCACTTGGTTATCTTTGAAAGATAAGGTGAGGATTTATTGTTCATATACAATACTATATATGCATAATTTATAACTCATGTTAATACAATATAATCTAAAGAGAAAGCTTTTTTAGGTTGATAGCTAACCTATTAGGATAATAATACTCAAAAATATAGTTCTCCTAAACACAGTCTTATCAATAATGAAACAAATGCAGTTGAATGGTGACAAAGTAGGCTAGTTAGTTGCCATACTCTATAACTACATGTATTCTCTTGGAAATCTACTTCATTCTTATAGTAGGGCTCTTCAATTTCAGCTTGAAACTCAAAAGATCTCCTTATAATGAATTCACCAATTTTCTTACTAACCCATCTCACATATCTCCTTGCAAATGAGACAAGGTCACTTCCCCATCCTGCAAACTTTTGTCTTTTTTGGATAAACATCATGCATTGGCATACCAACTTGTAGGAACTATATCTGAAGCCATTCCTCTCGATGGTTGCTTATACGGCTTGAAAAATATTCTTCATGGGAACTCTAGAAAATGACTATCTGAGTAAAGAATCTCGACCTAATCTCATGAAAAAGAATTATGGAACCACTAAAGCAATGCGAACATATTGAATTTTAGACTTGTCATCTTATATCTTTTTAGGTATTGGGTGAGTGAGAGCAGAATGATGGTTCCATATCAACACATGTGCCTATGACCAAAGCACCTACCTACCCACATCTTTTTTTGTTTTATATCATCTATATAATTAGTAGTTGGTAGCACTCTAGCCTCCATTATGTGATAGTTGTATGATTCATACATGTTGTTAGTAACATAATGTTGCCTATTTGATTCTTTAAATTAAACTCTTACTCAACAGAAATTCATATTTATTATCTGATCAATGTTTCTTGGTTTTATAGCTTGAGCTCATCCATGTGTATGTCAAACTCCTTTTTGTTGAAAGCTTCAGTAGTTGCAAACACATTCCTCTCAGATGCAAAACTTGTGTATGCCTTCTTAAAATTTTTGTAGACATGTCTAAGACATATTTTGTGTTCAGTTTTAGAAATGAGTGATCTAATAGCATCAGTTAGACTTTTCTTCATATTAGACATTATTATTATCTGTGATGTATTTACATCTAGTGCTCTAATCAACTACTCAATTAACCAAGCCCATGAAGAGCTTTCCCCTTCAATAATTACAATAGCAATAGGAAATAATCTCTTATTTTCATCTAAGGATGTGATTGTCATTAGCATCCCTAGGTATTTACCCTTGAGGAAACAAGCATCTAGCCCCAAAAAAACTACAACCAGCTTTAAGTCCATGAATTTGAACTCCAAAACTCACAAAAAAGCTCTAAAACACCCATCATCTCCAATCTCAAATTAAACTATACTTTTTATATCTCTAGATTATATCTATAGTATTGACTATTCGAAACTTAGGCCCTATCCAAGCTAAAAAGTGCACATTCTTACCAACTCCTTACTTTAATAGACTCTTTAAAAACCAAAGTCCTCAAGATGTTTTCTCAAATGGGCAGTGGAGTTTTACCAGTAAGATATATACTTTAAACCGGGATGAGCAATAAAAGCATCAACCCTAGTGGATTTCATAGTTGAAACTATTCATGCTCCACGGCTTGTGGTTTTGGATGAATTTTGGGTTCTATATATTGATGAGTCCTTATGTGGCATGGGAACGGGGTTAGAAACGTCTTGCACAACCTAGATGAAAAGGTTGGAAAGTACTCTCCATGGCTCAACTATCCTGCAATAAATAATATTGTTGGGGGAGCTGAAAGAGTGTCAAACCGGAATAATATAATGAGCCGGACACCAAACCATTCCAAAAGCCTAAACTCATGAGATATGAGTCTTTTTCACTATATATATTTGACTCTATCTATCAAATATCTGATGTGGGACTAATTTATCACACCTGATATTATAACAATCTCCTCTTTCAGGTGTGATTTGACCACATCAATTTTAACATTATTAATCAATAACTCTTTTACTCGACCAGTTCCACCGTATGACCCATACCAATGAGTTTTTGTCTTATTCTTTTAATTTTTTTAAGAGAAACTAACATACGACTCAATTCAGTCGCACCATCACGGTAATTTCGGTCTTAAGAGTTTGCATAGCTTCGAATCTGAAGCTCTGGTACCATTTGTTGGGGGAGCCGAAAGAGTGTCAAATCGGAATAATATAGTGAGCCGGATACTAAACCATCCCAAAAACTTAAGTTCATGGGATATGGGTCTTTTTCACTATATATATTGGACTCTATCTATCCAATATCCGATGTGAGACTAATTTATCACACCTGATATTATAACATAATATCACAGAGTATGAAACATTGGTCATGAGATTAAAGATTGCCGGATGGGTGAGGTAACTTTGCTCGAGGCAAACAGTGACTTCTAGTTAATAGTAGAACAAGTAAATAGAATATGATGATTGAGAGGAGATCATGTAGCGATACCAAGGATGGTTAAATCTCTTATAAAACACTTCTAGGATATTCTAGTTGGTAATTCCCAAGGAGGAAGAACCAAGAAGTTAATGAATTCGCTCAAGATGCCTATGCTCGAATTGCAGAAACCTTCATGAAAATCTTGGATTAATTGAACATTGAAAGGTTATGTAGTTGACTCCTATCACAAGCTATTTGGACTAGGGAGCCCTTCCCCTTGACCTCATGGAAGCATGACAAATCCACAAGATGGCTCCATACTTCACTATGGTCAATGGGAAGCTATACAATATATCACAATGAAATCCTTATTTTGTTGTGTAACCCTGGCGGATGCAAATTATGCCTTGTGCAAGATTCATGAGAGGATTTGTGGAAGCTATTAAGGAGATCATACCCTAGCCCAAAAGCTTCTTTGACAAGAGTATTATTGACCAAGATATCCTTATAAGTCAAATAATACATATCAAGGTGCGAGTAATGATAGAGAAATATCCTTATTCCTTTGCTACCCATCATATTAGTGAAGTAACTTCTTAGCCCTTGGCCCTTTGACCAATGAGGAATAGAAATTATGAGCCCCTTCCCCTTGGCATTTGAATAAATGAAGTTCATGATGGTTGCCACAAATTACTTCACATTATAGGTGAAGACTAAAGCTAAGGAGTTCTTTTGAAGGAAAATTATTTGTAAGTTTGGACTTCCACATACCATTATCATTGATAATGAGAAGTAATTCAATGGAGTGGCTTCCCAAGCCATCTACAACAACCTCTATATATAACGAAGGTTTACCTCGATGGCACCTAGGTTAACGACTTAGCAAAAGTTACCAAACTTGGTGACTCATGGAATCTAAAAGTGTCTTGTGCAAGTGAAAGACAGTGGATCGAGGAATTACCTAATGTGCTATGGACATACCATATGATCATTCAAACTATGATAAGACAAACATCCTTTAAGCTTACATATAGAGAGGAGTCCATCATCCTAGTAGAGATAAGAATGTTGACCCTGAGAATAGAAAATTATGCCTCCACAAGGAATGATGGCAACCAAAAGGCTAAGAAAGACAATGATGGCAACCAAAAGGCTAAGAAAGACACATTGCTTGAGGTTCAGGACTAAGCTCGACTTTGATTCATCTCTTACCAACCAAAGATTGCTAGCTTCTACAACCCCTAACTTAGGAGAAGATAGATGAAAAAAGGATACGAGGTTCTCCGACGTACTAACTCTACAACTTGAGAGACGAGGGTGCTTGTATTGAACTAGGAAAGATTGTTCTGCATGAAATGATGAATAGGAGAAGGGACTCACAAGTTAGAGTACCTAGATGGAAAATAGTTGTCTTGAAAATGGTATGAAGTAATATGAGAAAGTTCTAGTAAGAAAAAAGAGCAACTCTTTCTTGCTCATTTAAATTACAAGTCCAATGCTCTCATATTCATTTTGGTCAAGGGTCCAATGCTCTTGTATTTGCTCATCTAGGATCTGAAGTTCAATGCTCTTGTCAATGTTTTGATCCATGGTCTAATACTCTCATAATTGTCCATCCAAGATTTAAGGGTGCGTTTGGTAGTAAATAATTTAGTATAGTTTGACCAAGAGATAATCCAACAAAGAACTAGTGGAACATTTTTATAGAATAATGTTTTTTCCAAAATTGACTCTATAATAATTTGATATTGAAAAGCTAATTAATTTTTTATAATAATTTAATTTAATAGTAAATTAAAATAATTAATTTTAATTTTTTAGTTAAAAACTAAATTTTTAGTCAAACTATCATTTTAATGTTTAATTGTTAGTTGAACTAGAACTCGAATTAGGACTAGGAGTCCTAATCTTGAACCATTGTCTAAAAGTTTAAGACTCTCGTGCTTATTTCAATACAATATCACACGCTCTTGTGATTGTCCATTTAGGATCTAAGATCTAATATTATTATACTTACTTTAGTCTAACATCAAGTGTTCTTGTGCTTGTCTGTTATAAGTGTCAGCATAGGCATGACTTATTTTATCATCATTTAAATGTGTCAAACTTACTAATTCAAGTTAAGATTTTTAGTGAAATAATTTTGATTAATAAAATATTCAAGTGTCAATAAATTTTTTTATGACATTTATATTTACTAAGTGTCAGTTGACAATTTCAAACAATAAATATACATTCACATGTAAATTAAATATTATAAGAGTAAGAAAAATATTGTCTTAAAACTTATTTAAATATAAACATCTTTAAAAATATTATCAAATAACGAATTACTTATTAATATGTAAATAGTGGCATTTATAGACAAATTTAAAGTTTTTAAAAGCCTAAAAAATCATAATTTTTCTATTTTAAAAATTAAAAAATCAAAATAGTAAAAAGTCAATGTACAATTATGGTGTTTAGTGGTCTTAATAAATCTTCAACTCTAAATAATAGTAGAACACATATATTACATTTAAATAAATTCATATAAACACCATAATATTGAAGTAATGCTATGAATTATATCGCTCATATAAACAGATATTTGTATTTGAAAATGGAGTCGTAGGGGTCGCTTGGTAATTTTAAAAACCAGAGGGGCTACTTTGGAATTTTGAAATTTCCGCTGGGTTATTTGCAATTTACCTGAAAAAACATTTCCTTATCGGGTTTACCACTATGGTTCTCCTAGTTGCCATGGTGGAGGCGGAGAAGGTCCTGCTGAGCTCGCTCTATGGCGCCGGGATCTCCCTCCCCGCCGGCGTCTCCTCGCTCAAGGGCCTCACCTCGGACACCCTCTTCTCCATTTGCTCCCAATTCCTCCTCCTCATCGCTGGCCCCGGCGGCGATCTACCGGGGTCGCTCCCCGAACCCATCGCCGATCGCTTCAAGGCCTGCTCTGGCATCGCCTCCACTTTCAACTCTCTCGGTTTCAAACCCGAGCTCAGCTTCCGCCAGGTGATTCTCCGTGCTATCTCTGCGTCAAGATCGCGCCTTTCGATGTCTATGAATTCTTTTCTTCTGAGAATCAAGTTCGTTTTGTCCTTCCTAGCATCCTTGAATCATATTAGAATGGAAATGTAGGAACAGCAATTAATGGGAAAAAAGTTGAAGTTTTTTCCATGGAGAGAGAGAAAAGTTGACCTGGTTATCTGGAGGGGAACTGGTGGAGTTTAATGAAGTATGTTTTGTTGGTTGATTGATCTATAGCATGGGCTCTTCATCACGTACCACTGATGAATTGAAAACAATGTGAAACAAACTGCAGGCTTTGATTTCAACTTGTTGATTTGAATATAATACGCCTAGTATTGTGGATGTTTTGCTACTCTTGTGTTCCTTACTATCAAGTTGATTGCATTTAGTTGCAAGAATTTATTCTGGGAACTGAATTTTTATTTTTCCGTTTAGGCTACCTTTTCTTCCGGAAATAGTTCTGAGAGTGCCACTGTTGTTTCGTTAATATGATTAGATGCAGATTTGTTTGTTGATTATGGCAGTTTCTGTATCCATCTGATGAGGACTCGTATAAATTGGTGAGATTTTTGGTGGAAAAGCTATCGGAACATGGAAAAGGCTTTCATAATAAGGAGAGGAGGTCTTGTAATAGTGGAGCTGCTGAAGATGGCATCTCTAAAACAGCAAATCAATTCCTAGATTGTTCTGAGATGCCAAGGGATACTCAAGATAAACAGAGTTCTGTGGGGATCTGTTCTAAAACTGATTTAGACCCAAGCAAATCACATGAATCAGTTGATGTTGGACCACTCCTGTTTGAGTCACTAGAATGTAACAGGAAAGCATGCACACGTGGAAAAGAATATATTGCAGACAGTTCCAGCAAACCTCATTTCTCAGAAAAAGACTTGTGCACTTATGGAGCTAATGTTACAGAATGTGAAGAAACACTTGCTTCACTACAACGATCACACAAGGTTAGTATTTCCTCTGTGGAATAGTGGGTGTTATTAATTAACCAATCATTTTGTGTTTATCTATTGTTGTTTGTTGTAGTTCTACTTATCCTTGAGGAAAAGTTTCTAGAGAACTTTGACAAGGAAATATATGGCTAGTGTTAATCTTTCATGGGTGCTGTTTGGGGACCTCTTTTGGCATAATACCCTACCCATGCAGATTTTTCCAACTGATATTGCGTATAGAAATAATCTGTTTTAAAAGCTGTGGTAAAGAAAAGCATAAGCTGAGCTCTCCAACACACTAGTTAGATGCATTTTCAAGGTCTTACAAATGGGTGTTTGATATTCTGGCCTGTTTGGATGCCATCAATTTTTGTGGGTTGTATCATCCAAATCCGTTAAACATCCCATGTTATTTACTTATTGCCTTTCATGATATTGATTCCCAGATTTTGCTGTGATGTCAGTTGGTAATTAAATATTGATTCCTCCTAATCTATCTATCAAGTCTATTGAAAGAAATTTTGACACTCATAATTTTTTTTTATTTTTTCATGCAGCTTGTCTGCTTTCACCATGAATTGTTGTTCCATTTCTGAGTCATTCTTGTTATTGTCTTTTGAGTACTAGAACCTTTTCTTTCATCTTTTGCAGTTAGAATGTGAAGCTGAAAATTTGAAGATCGAGGAAAAGTTGTTGATGGTGGAGACCCATGCAAAGGAACTGGAAGTTCAAAATCTAGAACATGAGTGCAGGATTTTGAAAGCAGCTTTAGATACTTTTGCGGACAAATGTTCTTTGGATGTATGTATTGGAGAAATTAATGATGGAGTAGAAGCTCGGAGGCATAATCTCGAGGTGCTGGAATCGCAGTGGTAATCCATCCTGATATACTTTATTGGTGTGAAATAATATTTTCTCTTGAATTTTGGGGAGCAATACAAATTTTGCTATGAGAAATCTTACAATAGATGAAAATGGTTTTTCTTTCAGCCTACATGTTATCATTTTCTTTTCAAGTAGTTCTTCAGCCTATATGATATCATTTTCTTTCAGCCTATATCCCTGCCATACTTAAGCATGCAAACATGATTTTGCATATATAAAGACTGAGAAATTTCTTTTAATATTTGTTTTCATGGAAAATCTCAGATACTTTCTCTGTCTATTATGCCACAGCCTATGCTTCCACATGTACCATTGAGCTGGCAACCTCTTGGAGTGATGTCATTAACAATGGACTAACCAAACCTCTATTCTTTGAACTTGCTGTAATTCTATGCATGCATTATCTTGTTAAGGTCTCTGGTGTTAATTATTATTTAAATTGCGGATATTGCTGGATGTTTTCTTTATTCTGGTTTTTAGTATGTCATCAAGCCTTGATTCTGTTGAAAAGCATGAAATACCTGTCTGAGTTTTTCTTTCAAGAATATCATCATTGTAGGATTTTGACTGAAAAGCTCACCTCTTGATTGTTTATTTTTATTGCTCCATATGGCCAACAAGTTTACCACCATGATCTCTAATGCCAGAATATAAAAGAAAAGTTGAGACCACAAACAAGTGGTGTTTTTGGATTTTCCTTCATTATATTCTGCATTTCCTGACCTTATTCTGGTTACATGACATTGTTTTTCAATGCATTATGGTTATAAAATCAAGCTCTAGTAACTGTCTATTGCAGGAAGCTTGTTGAACAATTACTGGAAGATAAAATGTTGGCCCTTGAGCAGTCACTGCACGCTCAAAGTCCTGAAGCGCAGAACAAGCTGATTCGGTTGAAAGAAATTGAGCAGCAAATAGTTGCCACTCTGTCTGAAATTCACAGAAGGTGAGTTCGGTTGAAAAAAGTGAAATATTTTCTGTTGACTTCCTGAATTGTGATATTTCTTCTATTTGGTAAAATTTCTTTCTGAGAACAGTGAAATGTTATTAAGAATGTGAATGTCGCTTGAATAGTGCAAATCTATTCCGTTAGTTTTGACACAATCTCAGTTTGGAGTTTGGTTATTGCCACTTGGTAGTAGCTACTAATATGTTTCTGATGTAACTGTGATTTGTGGTTCTATCAATTACCTTTCGTCTGTATTTTATGCTAACCAGGGAACTGGAACACTCTCTACTTCTTGTGGAGCTTGAGAAATTGCCAAAGATACCATCTAGAAAATCCTACATTCAGCAAATAACTGAGATAACAAAAAATAGCGGGAAGCAAGATGCTGACATCAAGCGCATTATAGAAGATACTCGGGAGCTTCAGGTGGAGAGCAATTCCATTCAAGAAGGTCTTCATAGAACCTATGCGGTAGTGGAAGAAACTGTGTTCAGGTATCAAGTATTGGCACTGTACCTTTCTCTTCTGAATTGGATAATCAGTGGCAGTCCTTTACGGTAGTTGGAGAGTACTGTGTTTAAAAATGGATGAAGGTGATTAAAAACTGTATCCGCTTTAGAAGGATCATTATTACTGCAATATCACTTGAAACCTTTATACCACAAGGAGCTCATATCTCAAGGGCGTGTCTTAAACTTACCGCATAAGTCTGAGTTATGAGGAGTAGGATAAAATTGTTAGTGCTTAATTGTGTTCATTATTGTCACATCTGAGTTGTATGATTGATATTTTGTTTTTATTCATGATTATGCCACACCTTGTAAGAAATGGATTACTCCTTTGTTCAGCATTTTCCAAATGAAAAAAACTCAAAGCTGTAGGCAATTTTGCTGAGATTGAAATTCAAGGAAACCCATTCCCTGAGTTGGCTTGTTTGGTAACCAGACCTTGCACAGACAGACTAGTTATGGTATGATCAACAAAATATTTGTCTCCCTGTTTGTACCAAGCTATACAAAGCTTCTACTTGAGCTTATTGTCAGTAGAGATATTTTGATGTAAGAATATAAGTAATAGAAATCTTTATACATTACATCAAATTCATCCAGGAAAAAGGGTTCTATATGACAGGAACCTGGCCTTGGGATCTTGACAAGCACTCTGTACCATTGTTACTGCCTAAAATTACTTTCTAATCTATGCCTGTTGGAAACCAAATTTGACATACCAGTTAATTTCTGAAATATATCTGCAGTGCTTGAGGTTATTTACAGTAAGTTAGCTGTAACCAAATTCTTGACCCTAAAGGCTTCTCCACTTTGACTTAATCAACAGTGTATGTGTTTCTGATGGTTTCTTTTTGAAAACTTACATTCAGATATTTTGACCTTAGAGTCTGGAATTACAAGGTTTGCTTGTGATATTCATCCAATGTGTTCTTTTGTTCAATCCACCAATAATTGCTGAATTCCTGTTTAAGCTCTTATGACCAAACAATGGATCCTTTTTTTTGACTAGAATGATAATAGACCATTTCCACTTCATACTAGTAATCATCAAGTAGTTTCTTTTGTACTAACTAGACGCTACGGTTCTTTCATCATGTAAAACCATGTAATAAATGCCTCAGATGTTGACTTGCTAGATAATTGAGTTCCATTCAGAGATATTAGAATTTTTTATTTCTCAAGTGCTCATCCTTCCCTTCCATTTGCAACAGCAGGTGCACATTTGCATCCTCTGCCTGTTTGGCTATTGAGAAAGCTTGAATAAATGCATCATTGTGTATCTTTTGGAAAATTTCAGTTTTAATTAAAAAATGTTCATCAACCAACATCTCTTGTAAGCAGGGATTCAAAAAATGATCCAGCAAGGAGACAGATTTACAGGCTTCTGACCAGCATCCATGATACATTTGAACAAATTTCAGATGAGATTTTAGCAACTGACAGAGCCCGAAGAGAAGTGGCTGAGCAAGAGGCAAAGTTGCTGGCCATTTACTCGCGCAGTCTTGATATCAACAAACTCCAAAAAGATCTTGATTCCATCAGGAAGGAAAATGAATTACTTGAGAAACAGCTTCACCATGTTTAGTCTGCAGATGAATTCCTAGCACATGTTTCACATGAAAAGGCAAGTCGTTGAGCAAGAGGCAAAGCTCACAAACTCCAAGTTGATTTTGATTATCTGCTGATGGAAAATGAGTTCCTTGTTACCATTTGTTCTTTGCCTGCTGGTAGAAAAGAAAAAGGTTTAAATTGATGCTACTGCAGCTCTCTCGTCCTGGAGTCGAACAAAAAAGCAAGCCCATGAAAATTCTGAAATTGTAGGTGCAGGAGCATATTGGATTGTAGAAGCTTCTTCGTCATAGAGTTTGCCTGCATGGAGAAGATGTACATGGTCAGCAACAGCAGCAATCTTGCTTGAAGAGCTTAGAAAGATTTAGAGTAATTGTTATAAGCTTCTTGGGTCAACTTCTCCGGTCGTGAATTTTCAATTTTTTGCTTAATTTAAGGGATTTTAATTTTGTAGATTTTGAAATATTAGAATGAGTCATCGGATAAATACTCCAAAATTTTAAAAATTAATATTAATTTTATTATTTGAAAAACATCTTAAATATTTAAAGTACTCTAATTATTAAAAATTAAAATTAATTATTAAAAATAAATATAAAATGTTTTGATAAAGATTAATTGTAAAAAAAATACGTTAAGGTTAATATTTGAAATATTGTTACAGGCCCGCAACTCGCTCTCTCCGATTCTCTCTCCGTTCTCCAAATTCCGAGCTCAAAATAAACAAAAAAAAATCACTTTTTTTTCCTCAGATTTGTTCCCTCATTAGGTGATCAATCTCTATTTGTTAATAGAAAGGTTGAAATTTGATAAAGGAGTGGTTTTTTTGGGAGCTCTCTTTTCCAAATTCTTGTTTTTTTAAGAAAAAAATTCCGCGGATTTTGCTCGTTCTGATGAAATCTACCCCCAAATTTGGCTGCGAACCCGAATGGAATTGTCAGAATCTCTTCTGGGCAGGGGCGGGGGAAGTTCATCAAGCGCAAGGACAGCAACCCCGGCGAACAAGGTCCGAATTTTCTCTCCATTTCTTGTTTTTATATTTTTTTTTGAAGCATTCGTGTTTTACTGGAAAATAGGGTTTGCATCATCGTCTTCTGGTTTATTATGCCCTTTTCTCTTGCAAAACTTTGATTTTTTCTGCACATATATATTTGGTATGTTTGATTTAAACTCTGGCTGTAATTGATGAGGTATATGGTTTCTTTTGCTATGTCTTTGATGCAACGCATTAATTAGGTGGTTATTGTTGATTTATGATATGGGTAAACTAATCTGTTTATTCTACCTCTTGGCATTGTGGCGTTTCCGATTCTGGATCTTTTTTTTCTTTTGTTAGGTTGAATGAAGATGTTGTTTTGGGTACATTTCAAAGAGAATTTGTTTCCTATTTTTTGAGAAATTCGTATGCTTCTTATTATTTTTTTTTGAGAAAGCAAATTTGTATGATTCTTTATAGAAGTTGATCGAAGTGCTTAGAGGAGGTTTTAGTTTCCTCAGTAGAAATCAACGAACGGGCTAAAACCTCGATGATCATTTCCTTGTCCTCCCGTTTGGTTCAATTCCGGGGAAAGGAATCATGGAATTGAGGGATTCCGGGGAATTGAGGGAATTGAAGGAATTGGATAATTCCTGTGTTTGGATGAGTATTTACTGTAGGGAATTGGGAATTGGTCAATTCCTTTCCGTTGTTTGGTTGACAAATGGAATTAATCAATTCCATAATGTTAAATAATGTTAAATAATGTTAAATAAACATAAAAAATATATAATTATTTTTTTTGAAAATAATTAATATTTAAGTAATTTGATTAAGAAAATATTTTAATTTTTAAAATTATTGAAATAATTTTAAAAATTAATAAGATTTTACAAAAAGACCGAAAAATAAAGGGATTTCAATTTCACTATATGTACAAATAGCACAATAAATATTATGATGATTTGTATGTACTACAGAGACAACTTAATATATTACAAAATACATCTTAGCAAGATAATACAAAAGTCCGCTCAAAAGATAGTTAAATACATAGTTTAACTTAACAGATCATTACAAAATATATAACTATATACTTATATCATCCATAAACTCCTGAAGCCACTCAATTCTGTCCTCATCAGTCATACCATCAACAAATGCCATGCAATCAATCTCGTCCTCACGTAAACACCTACATGCAAGTTTCAGAAAAGGCTTACTAAATCGTTCCCCCTTGAACTTCATCAAAGTTGGATGATCAAAGAATCAAAAACATCAACCTACTATGATTAAAACATACTGGATGATCAAAGTTAACATCAAATCTAAATCATGTCGGCAAGGTACAAACATTATGATATAAAGAGAACAGGATTTTGGCTCATTAACAAACAAAAACAACATGTCTTCTTTCCATGGACCCGTGATTTCATACAATTCTCTGTGTTTTCCTTATCTACGGCAATAATGAAGAACCAATATAAGTGTTTTCTGCAACTAAAGCACTCTGTTTCTCGCTCTCCCAACCTGATCATCTGTAATTCAACCAAAAAAAAAATCATCAAAACAGATAAAAAATTGAGTAAAAATAATACCTTTATCAAATTTGGAACCCAATTGGTTGAATTTTCCGGATTTCAGCTTCTCTGAAAATTACGGCAGAACCGTAAAGCTTAGTAATCCAACCAAAATAGCTTCACGATGATAGTGAAGAACTCGTGAAGAACAGGGGCAGCGGTCGGGCCGTGGTCAGGGCAGCGGTCGGGCCATGGTCAGGGCAGCGGTCGGGGCAGTGGTCGGGAGGGCCGTCGGGCCGCAATTGGGGCAGCGGTCGGGATGGCCGTCGGGAAGACGAGATCGGGAAGCTCGTGAAGACGAGATCGGGGAAGATCGGGAACACAATCCGGAGCAGCGGTCGAGAAGACGAGATCGGAGAACGATCCGGAGCAGCGGTCGTGAAGACGAGATCGGGGAAGATCGGGAAGACGATCCGGAGCAGCGGTCGAGAAGACGAGATCGGGGAACGATCCGGAGCAGCGGTCGTGAAGACGAGCTCGGGGAAGATCGGGAAGACGAGAGACGGAAGACGACCTCGATCTGAAATTTTCGTGAAGATGAGATCGGGGAAGAGGAGATCGGGGAAGACGACCTCGATCTGAAATTTTCGTTCGAAATCGGGGACGAAAGGCCAGAGAGACGAGATCGGGAAAACACGGGAAATCACGGTTTCCCGTCGTTTTCGAGAGGAAATGAAAGGAGGAATCGAGGGAATTGGGAATCGGCTGATTCCCTCGATTCCGGGCTTCTGGAATTGAAACAAACAAGGGAATTGAGGGAATTGGGCTCCCAATTCCCTCAATTCCCCCGTTTCCGGGGAAAGGGAATTGAAACAAACAGGCCCTTAGCCACAATTTGTTTCCTTGCAAACCCTAGTCACAAATTTTTTATTGCAACAGATATTCTCTGGTTAGTTGGAGAGAGTTGAAAGGAGTAGGTTTCTGTTGTATACTTTGTATTTTTTAACTCAACAATATCATTAATCAAGCTCCTAGATGGCATTTTAGCATTTTATGGCTGAGGTTGTTGTAACCTTCCAGCTGGTGGGGTGCTCTTTTGAGATCGGTGTGAACTGCATAGCAGTATAAACCTAGTAACCTCTTTGGTGTAATTCCCTTGAGCTGATGAATCGGAGCATTATCTCATTTGGCATATTTACTCTAGGCCTGATATTGATATGTTGTCTTTAGTCGGGTGATCACAAAATTGCACTAAAATTTTGAGAATTAGGAACTAGTAGGCGGTTCATACTTTGCAAATAAAAGTTGCTTGTTGCAGAGTTCCATGTCATTCTTTTTGCTGGCAACTTGTGGACTCTTTTCATTATACATGGTGAGGTTAGCTCCTTGGTTCTCTATGCTATGTTGATATCTAGAATATCTTTTCTTTGTTTTTCGTTCACCAGAAAATAATCACATTCTCATTAAATTGGTTTTAAGTTTGGGAAAAATTACTAAAAATCCTCTGAGAATTTCTAAACTTTCTTGAGAGTCCTTCTGACTTTTAGATTTCCCATACAACCCTGTTGTTTCTAAACGTTATATCAAAAAGTCCAACTGGTTGGGTCTAATTGTACTCATCTATTGTAGGGGCAGCGAAATTACCTTGCTGTGTAATCACCCTTGATCGGGACTTTTTATAGTTCTCCAGTTGGTTAGAATTTGAATTTGGAGATTTTGGATAAGACTTACTTCGGATAAGATTTTATCCTCTCAGTTAAGGAGCTAACTGATCTTTTCCTACATGTATCTCTGTTTTGTTCTAATCGTAACTCTCTTGAAGGTGGAGACGAGGAACAATCACTGTAAGAATGTACAGAGCAACAGGAGATTCGGGACGGTCACCATCAAGTAGATAGGTGAAGTTCATCTTTTAAATTTCTTATTATTCCTAACTTCTACATTAAACTAGCATATTTGAGGATTAAGACAAACGCATGTTGAAGATATATATTGAACTTAGTAATGTTCATCGACATTTTATGTGCGGAATGATGGTCTTAATTTAGGAAAAACCTTATTGAAGGTATAGAAACTTGTGAATTATAAATCTATTAAGGATTAGGGACTTAAATGAGATGGTTTTCACATAAAAAGGACTTATATGATATTACATATTTGAATAGAGGACGTAGTTGTAATTTTCGTTTTGAGAGGGGCTTTTCTGCATAGTGGTCATCTTCTTTCTCTACCGCAAGTCGTAGAGCATCGGCGGCTCTGCTCAATGGGGGAAGGACTTGCCTGTGACCAGTGCGGCAGCAGCGGCCGGAAGAGGCCGTGCAGCACGACAGCGGTTGGTCGGAGCAGCGGTGTCACTCATAGAGCGACTACGACATTGTAGAGCTGTGACTTCGACGGCGGCGCAGGGCGACAACAGCGGCCAGGCGTGGCGTGGCGCGGTGCGTAGAGCGGTGTGGCGGTGACGTAAGTTTTGAGTTGAATTGAGGTTTTGGTCTTGGTTAGGTTTAGAGTTAGGATGTCTGGGTTTTGGTTTATTCATGTGAGTTGATTAGTGGAAATTAAAGTTAATCAAATGGATTAGTGAGTTTGATTTGATATTAGGATTAATGGAATTATTCTTGATTTCAGATTTGATATTGATTGGGTTTTGAATTCTGTGGAATTTAGTGAATTAAACGCAGTTTAGATCAACCCTGGTTGTTGAGATTCATATAATTTGATGTTTCAAATGAGATTGGATTTGAATAAGTTAATTTGCTTTTAATTTGGATTCTTATATATTTAATTAGGTCTGAATCTTATTGTTAAATGGGTTAAATTGGAGCTATTGTTTGATTTGGAATCCTAAAGAATCAATGTTTCAATTATCGTGATTTAAATATTAGAAAATAATAATTTTTTGATTTGAGGACTTAAATTTAAATTTTGATTTATTTGCTGATTTAGGACTTAGATCAATTAAATTGGTTTGACAACGATTTAAATGGGTTTTAGACTGGATTAATTGTATTTGAATGGATTAATAGGTGATTGATTTCAAATATATAATTTTGAGGTTTGTTAGGGGCCTAGTGTAAATTTTTTGAGATTGAATATGAATCTGTTTCTGATTTATGCATCCGAATGATTAATTTATAAATTTAGTATTGTTGAAGGCTTAGGTGAAAAATTACCTTGAGAACTGAATTCTTAATTCTGATTTATTAGGGTCTTATATGGAAATTTGTTGGCTGAATGAGTGAAATCGGTAATCTGAATAATTCAAGAATTAAAGTGCAAATTAGCGGAAGTTCATTGTTTTGAGAACTTGATTATAATTTGGAACGGGTTAGGGGTTTTTTTGTTAAATTACCTTTCAATTGATTTATCAAGGAGTTGTTGGACTTGGTTTTCGTGTTGAATTTGTTGGTGGTTTCAAACCCGTGTTGTTTTCTCACTTATTTATATTGATGTGTTAGTTAAGTCATTTTTTTTATTCATTAATTATTAGTCTTGATTCGACATCAGTTGTAGATTTAGTTTTTGGTATGTTAAGGGATGTAATAAGCTTTTATTAGGTGGATACTAGTCAATAATTGTTTGTTTCGAAAAAAAATTAATAAGACTGTTAAATATAATAGTAGTTGGTCTCCTAGGCATTAAAAAATGTGATTTATCATGTGAATAAGTGGAATCATCACTTTATTAATTGTTAGGAGTACTATATAATATGACTTTGTTTGGTAGAAGGTAGACCACACTCATATGCTGGTGTGAGATTAATTTTGGTGGTTCAGAAGTAGTGGAGATTTTGGAGAGCGATCTCGATGTACAAATCAAAATACATTTTATTTGAGTGATTTATCAAGTATTATATGAATATTGACTTGTAACAAACACAAACCTCTATTATTAATTATTTCGACAATTATCAAGAATTTTTTAAGATAAAAAATTTAACTAATAAAATAAAGATATAAAAGAAAAGAAGAAAATATGATATTGATTGATTTGAGAAATGATATATATCTTAAGTAAGGCAATGTCCTTACTTTATAATGAATTTTAATATGAAAAAAATAAAGAAAAATAGAGTGGAGAAAAGACTATGATGTATGTTATTATCTTGCTCTTTTACGCTGGACTGCGTGGCGTTTGATTTTGACGAGTTTTGACTAAGTCTTTGATAGATGTTGGTAACATGTTCATTGGTGAGAATGACTGTCTTGACTTATATCAGTTAACCACGTTAGGATTTAAAGTATTGCTAACGACTTTATACTTGTTGGCAGTTGAATTCTTTTGATATTTGATTTAGGAGAATGATTAGTGGCTTAGTTTTATTTTAGTTATTTCTAATTTGATAATTGAAAGCTTTTTAGACATGTTGTCGATCATATTTGGATTATCACCAACGACTTTTAAGCATATATTGGCTTAGCTTAAAAGGGTGTGTCGTTAACACCTTTTGAGGTTAACTAGCTTGAGAAGTGCGCTAGTAACTACTTCTGGGGTTGATTAACTTGAGGGGTGTATTATTAACTGTTTATGAGGTTAACTAGCTTGAAAGATGCATCGTTAACTGCTTTTGAGATTGACTAATTTGAGAAGTGCATCATTAATTGCTTTTGGGGTTGACTAGCTCGAGGAATGTATCATCAACTATTTCTGCGATTGATTAACTCAAGGGGTGTATCATCAATTGCTTTTAGGGTTAACTAACTCGAAGAGTGTATCGTCAACTATTTTTGGGATTGATTAGTTTGAGATGTGCGTTATCAATTATTTCTAGGGTTAGATTAGTTTCGAAGTGTAACCAACAATTTTGAGTATATTGGTATTTAACTTATTTGATTTGGTAGCGTCACCAACGACTTATGGGGTTGAGTATAATTTTGAAATATGGCCGATAGTTTTGAGTGTAATGACGACTAATTTTTTTAGTTTGGTACCCTCATTAATAGATTATAAAGTTGGGTATAGTTTTCAAGTGTGGTTGATAATTTTGAGTGTATTGATAATTAGCTTCTTTGGTTTAATAGTGTCATCTACGACTTATGGGGTTGGGTATAACTTTAAAGTGTGATCGATAGTTTTAAATGTATTGGTGATTAACTTTTTTAGTTTGGTAGCGTCATTAATGACTTATGAAATTGGATCTAGTTTTAGAGTGCTACCAAAGATTTTTGTAACACATCTAGCGAGATCTAGTTTGACTCATTTAGTTTCGTTTTAACTAATTCTAATTTGAGTCAGAATGGTAATATCACTTATTGTCTATAGACTTGAAGCGTTGCCAAAAGTTTAACATACCCAGTGGGATTAAGTTTAACCTATTTACTTTCAGGATTCGACTTTATTTTCGAGTCTGATTCAATTTAATTTAATATTTAGAACTCAATTTTAACTAGTATCTAGTTTCATTCGATTTGGATCTACTTCGACCATGTGTTGGACCTTTGATAAATTTTGGATTTGATTCTTAATGGGTTCTTGATGAATTTTTCTTAAATCTACCCTAAACGGGTTTTAAATAGATTCTTCTTGAGTATGGCCCTCAATGAGTTCTTATTGAATTTTCAGTAGATGTTTGACCCAACCCTTAATGAATGTTATTTGGATTTTGTCGCAACCCATTGATACACTTGGGTTTGACCCATGTTGGACCTCCATTAAGTTCGTGTTTGCATCTTAAGGGACTTTAATTTAAGTTCAAGTTAATTTAGTTCAGTTCGAATTTAACTTGGTTCTGATTTAATTTTGGGCTCAATTCGACTTTATTTAGCTTTCAATTTGAACTTAATTTAACCTATTTAGGGTGTGGTTCAAGCTTAGTTTGACCTAAATTAAATTTAATTTGAAATTAATTTGATTTTGAATTAACCCATTTTGAATACGATTAGGGTTGAATGTGAGCTGTTTTGGTTCGAATTAACTTAATTTAGATTTTTGGTCCAATTTAATTTGAATTTTAATCTATTTATTTGATCAATTTAGGTCAATTTCGTGGTCTATTTGAGTTAATTTAGTATTGTTTATTTATTTTAACTGAGTTCAATATGATTAAGTCACTTGAATTTAATTAATTTGTATTAATCAATTTGATTCGAGAGCTCATGGGCTATCATGATAACTTTTGGTGAGCTTTTAAGTTAGTTTTAGTTTGAATAGATGATCGACGAGGCTACAAGTTGGTCTTGATATGATAGATGTTTGGTGAGTTCGTAAACTGATTTTAGTTTGAATAGATGTTCGATGAGCTTGCAAGCTGGTCTTAATCTAAAATAAATGTTTGGCGAGTTCGCAAGTTGACTTTAATTTGAATAGATCTTCGGTCAGTTTGTCGGCTGTTCTTAATCCGAATAGATGTTTGACAAGCTTGCGAGTTGATCTTAGTTTTAATAAGCGTTCAATGACCTTGCAAGTTGGTCTTAGTTTGAATAACCGTTTAGTGAGCCCGTGGGTTAATCTTAACTTGAATATATATTTGGCGAGCTCGTAAATTAGTTTTAATTTGAATAGACGTTTAGCGAGTTTGCAAGTTGAATTTAATTCAAATAAACATTCGGCGAACTCGCAAGCTGATTTTAGTCTGTATAGACGTTTGACGAGTTTGTAAACTGAACTTAATTTGAATACGCATTTAAAAAGTTTGCAAATCAACCTTAGCTCAAATAGATATTTGACGAGTTCGCGGATTGGTCTTAATCCGAATAGACATTTAACAAACTTGTAAATTGGCTTTAGTCTAAATAGATGTTCGACGATTTCGCGAAGTGACCTTAGTCCAAATATATATTCGATAACTTGTAAACTAGTCTTAGTTTAAATGAATGTTTGGTGAGCCCACAAATTGATTTTATTTTAAATAGATATTTGACGAGTTCGTAAGCTGACCTTAATTTAAAATTAATTTCGAGTGAACTCGCATGCTGGATTTAAACCGAAATTAACTTTTAAATAAGTCCACTCCAGCTTGGTGGTAGTGGTGGTCTGTTACTACATAGGAGATGACCGATGATTGCAATATTAATAAGGTTTTGTTGATATGTACAAGACCGCGAATAATCACGATATTAGTAAAGTTTTATTGTTAAGTAAAGAATCGCAAGTGAAATTTTAATTGACGCGCCGAAAACCACGGTGGCCGCTCGATAATGACGCGAAAATGAAGGCAAATGACTTTTTTTTCTTAAATAAGCAGCATCCTTTTTTTTTTTTTACTGCTGATCCGTAGTACACCTTCTCTTTCCACATGGGCTGCAACAAGCCAACCGTTTCACCTCTTCCCTTTTTTTCTTTTAACTGCCAGCCAACACCTTGTACTTTTTTTTCCTTTTTTTTCTCTACTTCTCTTCTTTCTCCTTCTTGCTCGAAACTTGCCTCATTTGCGCCCATGGCTGCCTCCCTCCTTCTCTTGAACCTGTCCTCCTTCTGTCTTCAAGCTTCTCTTTTCTTCTTTTCACCGACACCATCTTCTTCCTCATGAATACTATTTCCTCTTCCTCAATCGGAGCTAAAAGCGCGTTTGTTTCGATTCCGAATTTAGGAATCGTGGAATTGTGAGAATTGAGTGATTACGGAAAATTAAAGGAATTGAAGGAATTAGATAATTACTGTGTTTGGATAAATATTTATTGTAGAGAATTGAAAATTGACCAATTCCTTTCCGTTGTTTAGTTGACAAATGAAATTGATCAATTCCATAAGCTGTTGAATTCTTGTGTTTGGATGAATTTTTACTGTAGGAAATTGAGAAATATATAAAAATAATTAAAAATAATAAATATTTTAAAAAATAAAAAAAATTATATAAATAACTTATTATAATCAATTACAGATTTATTTAATATAATTTTATCGTCATCCAATATATTTTTTCAACCCTTCTTTTCACTAGACGCTACAAAATTTCAATATAAATACACTGAGTAACCCCAAACAAAAAAAAAAATAAAAATCATGTTCTTGCTCTCCCGATCCGATCATCCGTAGTCCAACCAAAAAAACAATCAAAACAGATCAAAAAATGAGTAAAAATGACATCTTTATTAAAATTCGAACCCAATTGGTTGGATTTTCAGGTTTCAGCTTTGTCCTCTGAAAATTACGGCAGAACCGTTCAACAGCTTGATGATGATAGTGAAGAGCAAGGGCAGCAGTTAGGGCGCGGTCGGGGCAGCGGTCGGAGCAGCGGTCGAGGCAACGGTCGGGCCGCTATCGGGGCAATCGAGATCGGGAATGGGGAGCTGGACGAGCTAGACGAGATCGGGAATGGGGAGCTGGACGAGCTAGACGAGATCGGGAATGGGGAGCTGGACGAGATCGGGGAATGGAGAGCTGGACGAGCTGGACGAGATCGGTGGAGAAGAAGACGAGCTGGACGAGATCGGAGGAGAAGGATTTCGTCGGAGAAGAAGACGAGACTGGACGAGATCTCGTCGGAGAAGAAGACGAGGCTGGACGAGATCGGTGGAGAAGGATCTCATCGGAGAAGAAGACGAGGCTGGACGAGATGGGTGGAGAAGGATCTCGTCGGAGAAGAAGACGAGGCTGGATGAGATCTCGTCGGAGAAGAAGACGAGGCTGGACGAGATCTCGTCGGAGAAGAAGATGAGGCTGGACGAGATCGGTGGAGAAGGATCTCGTCGGAGAAGAAGATGAGGTTGGACGAGATCGGTGGAGAAGAATCTCGTCGGAGAAGAAGACGAGACTGGACGAGATCTCGTCGGAGAAGAAGATGAGGCTGGACGAGATCGGTGGAAAAGAATCTCGTCGGAGAAGAAGACGAGGCTGTACGAGATCGGGAATGGGGAGGAATTCGTGGGAAATAACCGAGAGTGCTACAGTGAAAAACGAGGGGAAAACACAGGAATTGATCTTTTCCTTTCGTTTTGACCGAAAATTAAAAATCGAAATCGGGAAAATTGAGAAATAATCGATTCTCTCGATTTCAGATTATGGGAATCGAAACAAACACGAAAATAAAGGAAATTGGGCTCTCAATTCTCACCATTCCTTTTAATTCCGGTTCCGGGAATAGAAACAAACAGCCCCTAAGGTCCTTGCTGCCTTTTCTTGGTCGCGCCCACGGCCGGATCCGGCCAAGCCGGATTCGGCCCTACTTCTTCTCCAACGACAGGTTGCTGAAGGTGGTGGTTGCGACCATGGAGGGAAACCACGAGCGAGGCTGGGACGGCTACGGGTGGACGGCGCAGACGGAGCTCGGGCTGAGGCAATGCGCACGGCGGGATGGGGAGGTCGAAGCTAGGGCAGAGGCGCGGTTGACACGGGGGTCGTTCTCACTGGCGAGAACCAGTAGGCCCTGCGGCTGGAGGGGCCGTGCTCACGGACAGGCTGAGCTCACGGGCGCGGGCAGAGCTCCGGAAGTATAAGCCGAGTTGGTGGCTCACTCGGACGGCCCTAGGGATTGATTTAGTCGGATTGGGCCATCTCCAGCCGGATCTGGCCTCCTCATCGGGCGATAGTTATTAGTTGTGGCTCAGGCGAGTGGTGGACGAGCTGGACGAAGCTCAAAGTTGAAGACGGATTGGTGGAGAGCGGCGCGCGTGGTGCGGTAGGAGAGTAGCAGCGATTGTGGAAGACCGAGGATCTGACAGAGGAGGAAGAACAAGGGATAGAGAGGAGAAGAGAAGAATAGGGGAAGAAAGGAAAGAAAAAAGTGAGAAGATACCTCTCTCTTATCTTCTATTGCTGCTTCCGATCCTTTCTTGATGATCTCCTCTTTCTCTCTCTCTGCTCAGATCCTTCTCTCGTTATGTGTTTGTCTTGAAAGTTTCTTCGTCAATATATAGGCTTCTAAGAGATTTGAAATCGGATTTCTGATTAGTTTAATTTTAGAAATTTGTTAAATTGTGTTTGTTGATGGGGTTGGATTCTTATATTTTGTGATTGACATATAATTTCAGTGTTTGAAATTTATTTCTTAATGAAGAAATTCAGAATGTGTTTTTTTTGCATGCTTAATTTTTAAAAGATTATTTGTAAGTTTTTTCGAAAAATTTGAACCAAAATGTAATTTTGTAAACTCCATGAGTCTTTTTACAAAAAAAATTATTTGTAAAATTTTGAATTTTTCAAAGTACTTTTGGAATAAAATTTGAATTTGTTTGTAAGGCTATGTATTCGATCCAAAATCAAACTGTAAATCTCATTTTTAAAAATTCAAAAATTGAACTGAACTAAAATACTATAAAAATTGAACTTAAACCGAATCGAAATATATTTTGATTCAGTTTAGTTTAAACCGAAAACCGAAATTTTAAATTAATATTTTTTTTTGTTTGAATTCAATCATATTCAAATTGAAATAAAAAATCAAAACCAAAATCAATGTTATGTATATATATGCACAATTAATTCGATTTGATTCGATTTTTACGATTTTTCAAAATCTAAAACCAAAATCAATAACAAATATTGAAATTTTTTATTTTAAAAACCGAACCGAAGTGAAAATCGAATAAACCGAACTGAATTGGTTATTCGATTTTGGTTCAGTCTATTTATTCAGTTCAAACCGAATAATGCACACCTCTATTTGTTTACAAATAAAAATTTTTCGGAACGTTTATTTACGAAAATTAGAAATTTCAGTGGTTTATTTGCGAAGATAAAATTTTGAAGGGTTTATTCGCTAATCCTATATTTTGCAGGATTAATTTGAAATTTCATGATTTTTAAGGATATATTTAGTTTAGGAATCTATTTACAAAAATTTAAATTTTTTTATTTTGCTTTAAATATTTTATGAATTTTAGGTCCGATTTTGGTCTAAATATTAGACCAAATCCGCTTTCTTTAATTTAAATCCGAATTTTTTGATAATTCAAATTTAAATTCAATTTAATTTTTGGTCGAATTTGATCTTAATTTAGGTCTAATTGAGTCTCACATTAGGATCATAAACTAGTAATATTGAACTCTGTACTTTGATTGAATTTTGATTAAATCTAATTTTTACCAAAATTGACTCAAGCAGCTGGTTTGTGCATAGTTTGGTTTGACCCTATTTGATAGGAGGTACGACTAACTCCATAAGATCAATAGGAGAGATTATAGTCATTATCTCTAATATTAATTGTCATGGATGTGATAATTATTTTGTTATTGATCTATTTTTTACTGTAGGTGTTGACTTTCTTAATTATTGTTTGTATTGTTATTGATTTTGTTGTTACTTTATCTTATATTGACGTATTATATTTTTTAAGAGCAGTAACTTTCTATTGAACATTCTTCATTCAATTGTTGATTTTATTCACTCACAGGAGAGTAATCGATAGATGCTAGTGGTAATAATAGTAGTTCGTACGGACGTACCCATGATTAGAGTTTTTGTTGTATTTAGATTGTTATATTTTCTTTTTAGAGTTTGTAGTGAGGCAATCGTATAATAAAGGTTGCATCATACTTTTATGATGCAGGTTATGAGTTTTATTTAGATTATATTTTTCGTTAATTATAATAAGTCTTAATTATATGAGTTTTTTAGTAAACAACTACATGTGTTATTGTGAATTTGCAAAAAACCTATTTTATCACTATTAGCAAAAAATTATTCGCATCATATTATAAATTGGCAAAAAAACATATTGATTAAAATTTTTAGGAAATATTTTATTTTATTAATTAAATTAATATAAAATATTAAATTATTTTTATCGATTTTATTTTGGACAGTTGATTTATAATTATTAGACAAGTGGTTTGATAAAATTAGATTTTAAATTATCAATTTTATAAAATCGGGTAATCGATTTTTCTTAAAAAATAAAATAAAATAACTTAATTTTTAATTAATTTAATAGTGATTTATATTTAAATTAAATGAAAATAATTTAAATTTTTATATTAATTTTAATTGATAAAATTAAATTAAATTATGATATTTTAAATATTTTAATTGAGGTATTTTTTTATAAATTTAAAATATAAGATAATTATTTTTTTATTAATAATGATAAGTTAGATGATTTTTCATAAATTGTAAGAAAGTAGATGATTTTTTAATAAAAACTCTAATTTTATTTATTCTATAAGTCTTAATTCTTTTTTTTATTTACTTATTGTTGTGGTTCATTATTAGGTGCAAAGAGGTGTTATATGTTACTTTTGTAAAAGGCAACAAAAAACTTGCTTTGTTCATTTTCTTAAGTTGTTCTTTATTATTAAGGGCATTTCAAGGTTCCAAAAAATAGATTCTCACCCTTATATATTGAATTTATCTTCTTTGTTTTCTCTTTAATTGTCACGGCCCACCTTTCTTCGTTGTTGGCTTTGCTACACTTGTAGCCATCAAGATCCCGAGCATCCAACCTCCTTCCATCTTCCTGGCAACCATCTTGGCACTCATCGTGCGGTGTCGAGTAGTGAAGAGAAGAAAATGTTGGTGTACCAATTGACACGGTCAATGATGGCAGACGAGTGGTGATGCAAAAGGAAGGTCAAAGAGGGAGCACATTGATCATCGCCAAGGTGCTTTATGTTGAAATAACATAAAAACAGAGGTTAGAAATATTTATATAGGTTTATAATTTAGAAGTATTATTGTCCATTGAAGTACCCTCATATACTTGAAAAACTTAAGTTCATCACAATATAAAACTAACTCGGACTTTAAATAGAAAAAGAAGATAATCAACTTAATGTAATAGGCCATTAATAAAGCCCGAGTAAAAATTGGATTGATATAGGATTTCTTTTTTATATAGAGGATGGAGCACTAAGACAATATAAGTGGAATAATTCTCTCAGAAATAAGAGTTATTATCTTTCTTTCTAATTTTATCATCAAGAAAACTCTAATTTTGCATCCTTGAAACCCTAACTATTTTCATATGGTATCAGTCTTTAAAAGGATAGCCAACCATGAAACAATAAAACTACAAATCCTAGATACCATGATAAAGCTTAGAGAAGACAATAAGACATTTATAATCTTAGGAGACAACCTCAAATTGTAGATAACTTTAGTAAAGCTACCAGGATTCAATAGTTACTTCTAATAATCTAAAGTTGTCTAAGTTTTTCTTAACGTAAAAGGGAAAAGATTGTATAACACTTGAGAAGTCAATAAAAAACTGACTCAGGAAAGATGATTAGGTAATGATCTTATTATGTAACAATATGAACCTAATTGTTAGTACAAATATAATAGACTGTAACACCATAAAATAAGTCTGGAAAGAAACTAGGAGATTGTCTTTTGCCAAATATAATGTGTCTAGGATTTTTGAAATTATGTAAAGAATGATAAAGACTAAATAAGTTAGCAAACATTTAGGGGAATATTTTACTCAGATGATAAGTCTTTGGAATGAATTGAATGAATATCAACCATCCAATATTAAAAATAAAATCAGTACAAAAAAAAATTAGATTATTATTATTTCTGTTAACACTAAACTGAGAGTATGAGCCAATTAAAAATTAGTTTATGCCAAAGGAAAAAAGTACCTTTGATCAGCAATATATAGCCAAGATGATAAGGAGTTAATATACAATATGTAGATCACAACTCTAGAATAGAAGTAGTAGTCATAACTATTAACAGAAATAGAGAGTTTAGAAGAAGTTAACTAAACACACGAGGAGGATACAGAGGAAGAGTAAGAGGAAAAGGTTGAACAAATCTCAAGTGCACTTATTGCAGGAGAACTAATTATATAGTGGACAAATGTTAGGTTTTCCATGATAGACCCCCAGTAGCATATGTTGCATAGGTTGCAAGACTACTTGTTATTTTCCTTCAGTAAGCCAACTAACCAAAGGCTTGAATTGTAGTATAATTTTTTATCATTCTCATTATCACTCCCTGATATCAAGATGTGACGGACACCATATATCTACCTACGCAGTAGATATACAAGACTTAAAATAATGTTTAGAAATAATTTCATAAATCATCACACGTCCCTTTTTTCGAGCTAGTTTTTATGATTATAATTTATAAAAGAATAAACGATTTTATGTTAAATCGACATATTAATATAAAATAAAATTTTGAAGTTTATTTTCATGAAATATCAATCTTATATGGAGTTATGTTTAAAATTAAGTAATAAATTCGCAAGTTTTTAAAACAATAAGTCTTTTTAAGAGGAATAAAATAATGATAATAATAATAGTAAAGATACTAATAATATTATGTAAATAAATAACGACTGGTATTTTTTTTATAGAATATGGTACACATCTATTAGGTCTTTAGAGTCACGAGCATGTTGACATATTTAAAATTAGTGATTTATTCACGAATATATGATATTTCAAAAGAGATCATAACACGAATATATCATTATTTTGATGTCGTGGGTGATAGTAAAACCAATTTTTTACGATCACACGTTTGTTGATAGGACTATTATTTAATCATAATTGTAGGATAAGCATACGAATCACGATAGATTAACACAACCAAAATTAATAAGATAAGATAATCCATAAATTGCTCACATAAGATATATCATAATAAAAAAATACATGTATAACTTTTTGAAACAAGATATAGTTTAATATAAATATATATCAAAATTTAATAATGATAAATATATATAAATTCAAAGACATGGTTTTCTTGATCTCAAATCATGAAGTCACGTACACTTCACAAATCATAATATAACACCACATCATATTAATTGCATAAAAATTCATTTTAAATAAATAATACGTATTGAAACATAATAATTTGTGAAAATAAATTATTTTAATATATTAAAATGTCACTTACCACTAATGAAGTCTCTTATTTGCTTGACTGAGAAGAAGAATACGAGAACTATAAATAGAAGGAATTTAAGGCTTGTCTAAACTTACTCATTAAAACAAATTCTAATCACAACACATAATCATCCAAACATGTTTCTAAATAAAGTAACTCAACTTCAAACCTAATAATTTGTATTGACTTTAATCTAGTCTTGTTTGACTTTTGAACAAAAATTAAGTAAAAACCACTCCTCTTATCAAAACACTAATTTACAATAAAGTTCTAACTCCCAAGTTTGAAACTAATAAAATGAAAATAATTGAATTCTTAAATCATAATCATAATATTTTAAAGTTATTGGCATTTAATAAGGAATGCATATTTTCAAAAGTAATAAATAATCCTAAACCAAACTAGGTGATATGATTCAATACTAACCTACTCTATAATATGTTTAATGTACACCAATTTTATTCTATTAAACTCTAATCTAAATCACGAATCATTAAATATTAATTGAATCCTAGAGGTGATGGAAAATAAAAATTCGCATTCTAAATCATAAGGAGAAAAACAATGAAAAATTAGGGAGAAGTGTCACTTTGATTGAAAAAAAGAAGTATTAGTTTAGCCAAATGAAGCACTAACCCTTTCTCTTCAAATCTTTGTAAATCTTGACCAAGAAATCATCATTGATCTAAATCTTAAGAAGCCCTTGCTTCCTCCCCTGTTCTCATCACCCTTTGCTTATAGAATGAAAGACAAAATCACAGGAACAGTTGGGTAAGGGTTTTTTTAAAATCATTTGGCAAGAACCTCCCATAAAATCAAGTTTGACAACAAGGTCTAAAAAAAAAAACCTTTGTTTTCTTTCGGTTTTCGCATTCATTGTGTTTTTTAAAATCTTTACATGAGAAAGATAAAGTATTCCATATGTAACCCAAAATATTTGGGTATATATATTTTATTCAAGATCTTGATATTAATAGAGATAGACTTTAACCAAATGCCATAAAATCTGTGTTTCTTGAATATTTTAGAGTTCATAAAGGTTATAAATATTATGACCTCTAAAGAAACAAGAAATATATGTTTATGGATGTCAAATTGTTTGAACATATTTTCTACTTTAGTAGTACAAGTAATGACCTAACACTTCCCTACAATAAATTGGTATATCATTAAATACCTTCCTCTGAGTTTATTTTACCTGTTCTTGTGAATGATTAACTTCTTATGATGCACAAAAGTGAGAATAACAAAAGGTATGATATTATTTACACCATGAGATAAAAGAAAAATATGGCTTAAGAAGTCAATTCATCACTTACCCCTCAGGAAAGTTTAAAACAATTATCAACTCAAGAACACTCAATAGAAAGTTTAGATACTTACGATATCAATATTCCTTGCCTATTTTATTGAGAGAAAAAAAGCATATATGAAATACCCTATAAATTATTTTGTTTTATATGAAAAATTGTCCTCTAACTTTAGAAACTTTGCTTTAACTATTTTTGCTATATTACCGAAAATAATGACTGAGATTTTGAAGGAACCTAAGTGGAAACAAATCATGGAAGTTGAAATAGAGGTACTACACTAGAATGAGACGTAAGAGCTAATACATTTACCATATGGGAAGAAACCAATGAAATACAAGTAAATTTATATAGTGAAGTACAAGCCTGATAACATTATTATAGAGTGGATTACTTTGATACTTTACCAGTAGTCAAGCTAAATTCAATAATAATCACACTATTAATTAGTAAATATGGGTTGGAATCTTATTTAAATAGATGTAAATAATACACTTTTACATGGTAATATCAAGGAGTAGGTATATATGATACAACCACAAAATTTTACTAATGAAGGGAGACAACAGATGGTGTACAAATTGGAAAGATCAATATGTGGCTTCAAGCAATTTTCGAAAACTTGATTTGACAAGTTTAGCATAGCTCTAGTAAGCTAGAGATTCCAAAAAAGTTAATCAAATTATTTGAAATAAGGTGACACTCATCAAAAGAACTGGTTCTCTGACAAAGGAAGTACTTTTTGGATTTGCTGATAGAAATTGGTTTACTAAGTGAAAAATATACAAACATATAAGTGGATCCAAATACAAAATTGTATTTAGATACAAAAAATCATATTGGTAATCTATAATAGTATAGAAGGTTGGTTGGAAAGTTTATATATCTTACCATAACAAGATCAGACATTGTATATGCTATGAGTAGTGTCAACCAATTTATGCTAAATAGAAGGAAGCCATACATGAAAGCAGTTTATAAAATCCTACGATACTTGAAAGAAGCATCAGTCGTAGGATTATGTTATAAGAGGCATGAGAAGCTAGATGCATAGTGTCTCAACATTTGACAGAAAAATAACTTCAATTTTCTACCCTTGTTGGAGAAAATTTAATAAGATGGAAAAGGTAGAAGCAATGAGTAGTTAAAAGGTCTAGTACAAACGTTGAATACTGGGCCTTGACTCTAGATATGTGAAGTTTTTTGGTTGTCTTCCTTTTCAAAGGAGTTTGGATATCCAATAGAAAAACCAATCAAGGACTTTTGTGATAATTGGTCAATCCTACACATCTTTAATAACCCTATGTTTAATAAAAGAACAAAGTATATTGAACTAGACTTTCAGAGAAGATTTAGAGAGGTAAGTAGCCTTAAAGTATACTCCAATAGAAACCACTTCACTGATGTGCTTACCAAAGTCTTGAGGAAAAAATGTCTCCTAGAAAGTATTAAGCTTGGCATGATAGACATTTATGTATCAACTCGAGGGATGTGTTGAAACAATATAAAAGTAGGGTTCAAAAATACCTATATATGTTCATGATTTACAAGTATGGTTGTATATTGAAGTACCCTTCTACATTTCGGAAATTTGGGATCATCACAACCTAAAATTAACTTGAACTTCGATCGGAAAAGAGGAAAACCGACTTAATGTAATAGGCCATTAGTAAAGCTTGAGTAGAAGTTGAACTAGTATAAGATTTTTGTCTCTATATAAAGGATGAAACACTAGAGCAATGTAACTAGAATAATTCCCTCAAAAATAAGAGTTATATGTCTCTCTAATTTCATCATTAAGAAAACCTTAATTCCACATCCATAGATTGGTTCTACTTTTACACTTTAAGTGTTACACGAGTTTTTTGATCACATTGGGATGGTTAATCAAATCGCAAGCTCATTCATTATACTATTGAGGCATTCTAGGAACATTTTGCTTTGTTGGACTATGTTGTGTGTTCGAGATGAAAGGATTATTGTACTATTACTATTAATCGTGCCGAGAAGTTTAATAAGACAAAAGAAAAGAAAAAATAGCCGAGCCAAAGCCAAAGGATAATGAGGTTCCAGTTGAGATCCTCAAAGAGAAAGTGGAGAATAGTATTGGATGGAAAATGTGACTTGTAGATTGTGGTAGGGTAATTTTGGAATATTTGGTAGTAGCTAGTGTGAAAACTGGGGAAAAAAAGGATTTTGGACTTAGGTGTAGAACTTACTAATATGGGAGGGGAGGAGGGGGTTTATAAATTTGTACCTTTATATGTTCTAGTCAAAATTTTCTTCTCTTTTAACTTTGTTTTGACCGCGAGAACAAAAGAAAATTAGGATTTATTAGAAGATTAATCGACAACGAGTTTTTGATCAAAAAATTCATATAGATTTAGGAGAAGGAAACTAGCATTACGTTTAATTAATCTAATACTACTCTTTTCAGATTAAAGTGGAATTTAACATTAGTTTTTCATTATCTTTATTCTCATGATTTAGAACGTGGTTTTTTTCATCACTTTTAGGATTTAATTAGCATCTAATTATTCATAAATCGAGTTAGATTTTAATAAGGTGATATTGGTGTATATTAAATATATAGTATATTAAATTAGTATAGAATCTTTTCATGTAATTTGATTTAGGATTGTTGATTTCTATTGGGGATATATATTATTATTAACTGTAAACAACTTCTTAAAATTTATTATATTTATGATTTAAAAGCTAATCCCTTTCATTTATTAATTCTAAAACTTGATATATAAAACTTTATGATGAATTAATAATTTGATGTGATAAGTGGATTTCACTTAAATATTATTTAATCCTCATGTATGATTAGATTAAGATTAATGTAAGTTGTTAGGCTTGATGTTGAATTATTTTATTTAGAAATATATTGAGCGATTATGAATTGTAATTAAAATTTTATATGGTAATTTAGGTTCAGACGGGTTTTAAAACTCTTATTTGTGATTTATCTTGTATTCTTCTCATCAACTAAGAGCATTAAGAACTCCCATTAGTATTAAGTGGTATTTTAATATGTTAAAATAATTTATTTTCTTAAATTACTATGTTTTAATGCATCTTATTTATTTAAAATAAATTTTCATTTGATTGATATAATATTATATTATATTGTGACTTGTTAAATATGTGTGACTTTATAATTTGATATCAAAAAAATTATAGTTATGAATATATATATATATATCATTAATAAGTTTTATCATATATTCATATGTAGTTATATTTTGTTTTAAAAATGTATGTATTATTTAATTATGATATTTGCTGTGTGAATGCTTTATGGTTTATGGTTTATTTTATTCTGTTAGATTTGACTGTGTTATCTTCATCATAATTTGTATTGTGATTTTACCATTGGAGGTTAAACAATAGTTATGTCGATATGTATGTGAATGTGAGAAACTAATTTCATTATCATCCGCGAACATCAAAGTAGCGGTATATTCGTGTTATAGTCTCTTCTAAAATATCGTGTATTCGTAAAAAAATCACTAAATTTAAGTTTTTCAATGTACTTGTGACTTGTGATATCTATTATATGTGTATCCAATTTTGTAGAAGAGATACCAGTTATTATTTAATTATATATTATTATTGCTACTATTTTTATTCTCCAAAAAATTATTTTTGTTTTAAGGATATTTTAGTTTATTACTTGATTTTGAATATAATTCCATAAAAAATTAATATTTCATGAAAAATATAATTTGAAATTTTATTTCATATTAAATTGTCAAGTTAATATGGAATCGTTCATTCTCTTATAGATTCTAATCCTAAAGATTAGTTTGAGAAAAAGTATATATAACGTTCTACAAGATTATTTCTAAACATTATTTTTTATTATAAAAATAAATAATTATTTAGGATATTATTTGTTTATTAGTTGAGTTTTGGAGTTTAGGTACGAATTACATTATTCGATTATTTGAATTTTTGTAGCTTACTTACATTCTTATAATTTCATTACTCTTGATTTTAGGTATGCTCTTTATTAGTTTGTTATATTATATTAGATTTTAGTAGTATATGTTAAGACTATTATTATAAGTTATATGATTATCAAAAAAATTTATACTTTATAATTATATAAGATGAGCCTTATATACATGTTGTGTATACAGATCTTCGGTGTCCCTTACATTTCAATTTCGGAGTGTGCACTAGTATGCTGTGACTTATTTTATTGCATGTTTGTTATCCTGTCCTTCTCATCATTTTAGATGTGGAGTTTATCGGTGTTTCTGTATTTGTAATCATGGATATTACATGTGTTTGATGTGCATTATTTAGTGTTTTTATGTATTTAATTGGTTTTATTATTGTGTTTGTTGAATGCTATTAATATTATTCGATTATTGATTATATTATGCGGTTATTGGTTATATTGTATACTTCTGATTATACTGTTTGATTATTAGTTATACTGGATGGTTTCTATTTATTTTTATTAGGGTCATTCTACCTGAGAGGAATTCAACGATCATATTGATCTTTTTCATATACACATACAAAGAGATTAAATTTGTGATATGTAGATATATTTGAGTCTTGTCAAATATTTGATGAATAACGGTTAAATTAATTATTATATGGACATTATAAATAAAATAACTAATTTATATACCTATTATCTTGTTTGCTAGTTATAATAGGATATAACTGAGTATATATCTTTATAACCATTTGTATTATTACTTGAGATATTGGATTATGAAAAATTTGTAAATTAATAAATTTCATGCTATATAATGTACCATATTGGCAAAAGAATTTAAGAACGAATAACAACAATGAAATAGTTCCAAATTCTTCAATAAATTAGTAAAGTACATATCTATGGAGGGTAGTCATATCATAACACTTTAAATTAAAATAATAGGCCACAAATCATCAAAGTACTCAAAAAAATTTCTGCATAAGTTGAACAGTTTGTAATCATTTTGAAAGATAGATATTTACAAATTTACTTGATTTTGGTCATTAAGGTAGTAATATTAAATGTCTTTTTATTTTCAGGAGTTCAACTATCTATGATGATATTAATTGTGAATTTGTAACACAATATAGGAGCATCAATGAGATTTATCTCAGTTTGCTTATTCTTTTAATAGAAGATTCATAAATTACAGAACAAACGTTATATAATATATAAGTAGAAATGAGATTTTAAAATTAGAAATACACAATAGTGATCAAAACCAAATAAATATAATTAGAACTAAGTAGCTATGATCGAAATCAAACAAATATGATTAGAACTAAATAGTTATAATAAAAAATAAATATTTATAATTAAAAATATACTGTTATGATTAAAATCAAGTGTATATAATTAGTATTAAGTAATTATGATTAAAATCAAATAAACACGTTTAAAAATAGAAAGTTGTCTTCAAGACAAAATATTTATACAATTGGACATGGATAATATATCTGCAATTGCTTTTAAATTTTTATAAATGAGAATTAAATATCTCCGTCACATTTGCCCAACCTCTTTTCTTTTCTCTAATTGCTAGTATTACCGCCATGATGTCCATCACCATCACCTCATTCTCATTCTCATTCTCTACTCTCTTATTTATTACCTCCAACTCCTTCTCCACCTTCTCTTTGAGGATCTTGATTGGAACCTTATTGTCATTCGGCTTTGAATATGGCTCAACCTGCTTTTTCTTACCTTTTGTCTTCTTAACCTTCTCAATATGATCAGTGGCAATAATGTGACGATCCTTCTATCATGAGAGTGTGGTACGTTCTGATGAGACCAAATGCTCCTTGAATGCTTCAATCGCTTGGTAGATGAGGTCGTAATCTGACAACCGTCCAACGTAGGCCGATGTGCTGCACTGTCAACCTTCCTCTTGCGTGATCACTCACTCTGCCATCATTGACTGCATCATTAGGTACACTAGCATCTTCTTGTCTTCACTACTCAGACACCATAATAAGCAATAGGATGGTCACTGGCGAGAGAGTGATATATTTCTTAGAGAGAGAAGAGAATCATTCCTAAAAATCCTAAAAACTGTCTTTAACAAAGAATAGTCCTTTTCCAAAAAAGGTAAGCAGTGTTACTAAAAGGACTAAAAAATAAACGGTGTCATGTCTTAGGGGTGGAATGGGAAATCGAAAAGTTAAAGAGGCTTTCAAGGAAGTTTGGAAATTTTGAGGGGATATGGTAATTTTTCCTAAAGTTTAATATGTACTTTCTTGACCTTCTTTTTCTAGTGTTTTATTTGCTGAAGCTTTGCTAAGATTGTACGATTTATTAGCTTTTGAATATGTTAGAAGGTTAGTTTATTTAGGGCACCTATTCATTTGATGCTACTCTAGTCTAGGTGCTAGCATTTGATTCTAAGCGACCACTTATTAGCAGTTATGTGCACAAGCAAAGTAAAATTAAATGATTCCAAAGGTTGGAAGTTATTAGGCAAAGTCTTTTCTTTTGTAGGCTCTTAGGCATAAAAAGTATAAGGTCCATGACTTTGGTTATAGACTAGTGAATTATAGGGCTGAGGTTTGGTGTGACTGAAGTGTGATTTTTAGTCTCACATTGACAAAATTACGGAAGTTGAGACTAAATTAAATATGATGATTGCCGTAAATTCAATAATGAGGTCTTTTCGCGTGGAGCCAAAAAAAATAAAACCTTAGGATCGAGTGGACTGCGGACCACGGATGTTCAGGAATAATATTGTGCTGGGTCGGAAATGTTATATAATTGTATCAGAATCATTTTGCGTCACCTCTTGAAAATTATGCGTTAGCTCAGAGAGTACGCTGAGTTCCTGAGGAGGAGATATTGAAAAGCCCATGACTCTTAATTATAGGTTAGTGAGTTGTAGGAATAAGGTCCGGTGTGACTGAAGTGTGATATTTAGTTTCACATCAATAAAATGCGGGAGTTGAAATTGGGATAAATATGATAACTGTCGTAAACCCAATAACGAAATTTTTTCTTAGAGAGTCGAGAAAAATAAAACTTTGAAATCCGGTGGACTGCAGACCACAGACGCCCAGAGATAATTGTGTCACAAAAAGGATCCTCAGCTTCCACAATCTTATTGTCACAAATCTCTTCCTACTCCTACCTCGGATTCGTGGTCATTGTTGTTTCTATTAGGCATCAAAATTTTGTGCTATGATAGTGCCTTTTTTTATAGAAATAAAATTTTCATGTCTCTGGATTTCACTTAATTTTATCACTTGTTTTTGCATGAGACTAGAATGTTCCAATTTCTCATCTTCCCTCACTTTTATTTCTATCAGGGAAGGCACTGAAAGAGTTTTGAAGCTCCTTGTACAATGATTTTCATACTTCAGAAGGAGCAAAGCGTCAACAACAGAGACTTTGTGGTCCAGTTGTGGCACTGTCATTTAATTTCATGGTTGCTGTTGGTCTAACAATAGAAAATAAATTGGTTAGTGTTGAGGTTTCAATTATGGGACTTTGTGGCTTAACCAAGCCTTATTTACTATTCTTTACCAAGAAATGAAGAAAAGGCCTCTTTTTTCCCATTTTAATACTTGCTTGTGTATTTTTTTAACTTTCCGCGTTATTTTTGGCATATAGTCTCACTTTTTCTTCTGAAGTTCCAGAGTGCTAATATCTTAACATTGTAGGTCATGAGGAGAGTTGGATTCAATTTCCTGGTTGCTCTCTCTTTAATTCACTATATAACACCGCGTGGTTTCTGATGGCCATCCTTTTGGGACTTTCAATGCTTCTTGCCTTGCCTCCAAGTCAACACCATTTTCATCTCTATTTGCCTTGGGTGTTGTCATGTCCTTCTCTACTGGACTGGCCAATATCAGCTTAAAGCATAACAGGTGAGAAGGATGCACTGTATGGTGATTAAGATGCACAAACATACACTAGTTTTTGTATACTATATGTGGTGAAAGTGCGCTTATATTCTTTTTTAATTTGCAGTGTAGGGTTCTATCAAATGGCTAAGATAACTGCCATTCCAACAATTCTTTTGGCTGAATTTGTACCCTTCAGGAAAAAGGTTACTGTCCAAAAGGTTTGTCTGGACCTTTTGATACATTCAAACATGAAATTCGGCATATTTCTTGAAGAAAGTTTACCAGAATGCTATATCAAGGGGATGCTTCATGCTTTTCTTGGCATGTGTTCTAGGAATTAAGATAAGTTGTTATGTATTCTCAATTTGATTTACTTGGTTGAATGTTTAGTTTTTATCTGGTTTGCAGGTTTTGGCACTAGCTGTGGTATCAATTGGCATTGTTGTTGCAACTGTCTGTGATCTGCAGTTCAACCTTTTCAGCGCTTGTATAGCTTTGGCTTGGATCATTCCAAGTGCTGTAAATAAGATACTGTGGTCTAATCTCCTACAAAGCAGCAATTGGACTGCACTAGCGTAAGTTGTGTTACTATAGTTTTCCTCGATGTTAAAAAAACATATTCTTAAGCTATTACCATCTGCTGGTTGATGTGGAAAACCACTCCAGTTACCTTCTTCTTCTTCTTCTTCTTAACATTGATGCCTTTGCTTGACCCACCTGGCATTTTATCATTCAACTGGAATTTAGCAACACACTGACAATTGTCATATCTGCCCTGTTTGGTTTTCTCCTTCAGCGGTCGGGAGCTTTGGCACTTGGGTAAACTTCAGCTTTTTCAAGTTCTATTGCTAATGCTAGAAGTTGCTGTACTTCTTAATTTTTAGCAAGAATGCATGTTTTAATTTTGCATTTCTTTCCAAAAGACAAATGGAGGCTTAAAATTACTACGGCACATTATCTTGATGAAAATATTGAGCAAAGTGCAGCATTAAATTGAAGTTGGAATGGCAATGAGGTATTGGATTCATGTACAAATATATGATCGGCCCTTCTGCTCCCTCTGTCACATCTTTTCTATTTCATATGATATTTGATTTTCATGGAATTGGCTCCCCTAGCAAGCCAGGTGATAGGTTTCTGGACGCATGCAATGACTCTTGCTTTTGGCATTTCATATAAGAAGCACATCAGGGCAGAGCTTGTTGAGACATTTGCGTGTGCTCACAATAATGGTACAGACAATCAAAGATATTCTGATTAGTGTTTTTTTTATATGCTATAGTTTTTCTTTGTTTCTAAACATATTACTTGTTCTTGCAACAGTCAAGTAGACTAACCTAGAGTCATAAACTTGACACCGTCCTTCACTTAATACCAGGAAATCAGCCTTTCACTCTTGATCTGAAAGAAATGAAAAACTTCCATTCATCATGAATCGTTGATTTGGAATATTGAAATTGTCATACAAGTTATTAGAATGCATTTTGACTTCATCACTAGTTCCAGATGATTTGAAGTCCTTCCTTAAAGTAGTAATTTTTCAAAAATCATGTCATTCGAATGCATTTTGACTTCATCACGAGTTCCAGATGATTTGAAGTCCTTGCTTAAAGTAGTTATTTTTCAAAAATCATGTCCAGTTTTTCGATTTTGCACATCAATCCTTTCTAACAACAGCTCTTAATAGGATCCAGTGTGACGTCTGCCACCTCTCATGTTGTTTTGGGCCAATTCAAAACATGTGTCATTATGCTTGGCGGTTATTTGTTTTTTAATTCTGACATGGATACAACGGCTTATGTGGAGCCATGGAGCTCTTTGTGGCATGTCAGTCTACACTTATCTCAATTTACAAAAGTCTCAGCAGACTGCAGCAGCAGCCAAGCTGCTTCTTCCAAGGCAGAAGAATTCTTGTCTTCAAAACCCACAAAACCCGAGGACGATGAAGACAGTGAGAAATCTGACAAGAAAATCAGTGTCGTTCCAATCTGAGAGAATGACATGCTAGAGGGCTACACATAATTGCTCAACTAACCACATTGATATTCCCCTATGCAATTTTTATTGGCATTACATTTTTTTCCTTGGGAATTGTGAGAGATCATCTTATGTAGGGAGAAATCAAAATTTTCAGGCAATTTTGAAAGCTATTTCTTTAGCCATTTCCTTGTGAGTTTTGATTTCCTGCCTTTAAATAATGTCAGGAAAGGTTGTGAAGCAGATTATGTAGTCTATTTTTATATAGTCCAACATAATTTTATCTTATAAACCAGATACGCATTAAGATCCACGTACAATTGTTCCTCTGTACCTATGGATGTCTGCGTAGTAATATTTTTTATCCAATGTACAATAAACAGGGTTATTATTATGATTAATGTCAAAAGGAAGTATTACTTTATATTTATTTTCAATCATTATGTATTATTGTTCCAGATATTATGCTTTTTAGCGAAACACATTGAAGCTGTATCATAAAATTTATTTTATTAGCAAGAGAGGTAACCATCGCCTTCTTCTATCAAAGGTTATTGCTGATCAGCAGGATGTGATTTATCTGCGCTTATGTCTTGAGGCGTCCTCGGGAATAACTGATTTCTGCCATCTTTGAATGATTTGAAATCATCTGTTCCTTAAAAGTAATATTGAAGTATTTATTTGCATTTCGTGTTCATTTTCTTGATTATTTTTTCTTTTACTGTCCCTGACCCATAGATTGGCATATTGAAGAAAGAAAAGAATGAACTATTGTTTCCCTCATACATAGTGCATTTACTACTACAAAGAAGGGTAAGCAGGTATACACCATTCTCTTCAATTTCAAATGTGTTAGTTCTTGTCACTGCTGTTATTTGTAGAATGTAGCCGATGAGGTGGAGCAGCAGCATCGGGCGATGACTCATTAATGACTGTCAGCGACGGTTGCCACATCGCCGCCACCCTTACCTTCTTCATCTTCTCGAATGAATGAGTCATAACTGTCTTCTTTGCATCATTTCCTTCTGCCAGGTTTGTTATCTTCCTCTCACTTTCTACGCCGCAGATTTCAAGCTTTCTCAAGCCTTTAGCAACATCAAATGACTTAACTGAAGAACTACTCTCATTTCCAAGGACAGTTCCTCCAGATTGATAAGCTGCTGGCCGCTGAATCCGTCTCTGGAGCTTCTGCACAGTGTGACGAGGCAGGATGTAGAACTTCTCACCAAGGGCAAGGACCTCCTCAGGTTGTACAATGGAATCCCATGGGCTGTGAAACACTTCAGGCCTGGCCAAGATGGTACTGGGATGCTTCTTCATGATCTCAGAAGCGGTAGTTGCCATGTAATAGTGCTCCACGAAGCCGCCAGCATGGATGATTCTCAACGGCGATGGTCCGAGATGATCATCCAGCAGCGCCAAGCTCCGAGACTTGAAAGAGAGCTTTGCGAGCATACTTAGGTTTCTGAGGTAACAACAAGCCCATGAAGCGGGGAAGGAGAGCTTGTTTTATAGTCTGAAATTGGCGGAAAACGCGAGGAGCCTGTCCGGCAAAAGTTGTTCTTTTCTTTTGTTGAGTGTCTTTCAGGGGTCTTCAATGTTTATTCTAATGATCATTTTGTGAGCTTTTTTATAGCTGGAATTTTATGCAAAGATGAAATCTAAGAAACTCTTCCAGAAATGACATGATGTTCTTTGTACTATCTGAAGGTGAAGGCTGTGTTTGTGCTGCTAGGATATCTTCTGGATGATACCTGGTCAAATTCAAATGCCATTGTTGCCTAGTTTATGGAGCCTTCTGGGAATGGTTGGATTAAGTAAAATATAAGGGTCAATTACATACTAATCCTCTCTTTCTAAATATATAAATATATGGAGAGTGAGGCTCTGGATTAAACGTTTAAAGAGGGGATTTTTGTGTGTATGCCCTTAAAAATATTGAATTAGTGTATGGTCTTTTTTTTTTGGCTCATATGTTGCACATTTGCCCGAGATTAATATAATACTTACTTACCTAATAAAAAAAATGTAAAATTACCAAAGTAAAATATTATATGATAACCTCAATCATTATATATATATATATATATATGTTTTGGTTATTTTAAGTTCTTTTTATTAGAAAAATAAGCGTTATTTAATATGATAGGTATAAATACAAAAAGAACGATTTAGAAAGGTGTGCACTTTTAGAAAGTTTATAAGAGAGATACAGATGCTAATTTAGTATTTCTTAGGGCATATCCATAAAATCCCTTAAAATTTCCTAATATTCTTTTGTTAGCATCCTTTCTTTCTCACAGAACGAAGTAGTATTACAAATTAGTCATCAACTCATAAGCGACATCTTTCTGCCAACAAAAGGAGAGAATATATCTGCTTTAGAACCTCAAAGGACCATACATCGAACCTCATAATTTTTTTGAGAGCCTAAAGGCAAAGCACTAACATATGGACTCATGGGTCAAAGAATCCGAACAAAGAGTACAGTAAATTTATCACTTACCATCTTCTAATGAAGATGCTATGGAAAACTTGGCAAGTGCTAATATAAAGGAAACAATGAATACAAATAGCTATTACGCCTATAGCCTAAGTGCAGAAAACAGAACACGAGAAGAAAAAAAAAAAGTAAAATTAGAAATGTAAGAACAGGAACTCGGAATATTTTGCCATATAACACATAAAAATGTAAAATTAAAAGGAAAAATCACACATATATGCTAATATTGAAAAAACGCTGAGATAGATTTGAATGATTTGAGGACAACAAACCATAAAGCTGTGCCATTTTGGGGCAATTCATCAAGCAATTTATGCAACTGACTAACGAATAAACCTACAGCTGAACCACCATCCATAGTGTAGTCCAAGACAGGCAAATAACTCACTATCAAAATGGTAGTTTACTTATAAAATCAAACAATGATGGTTGGTAAATATTGCAGCAATTGTCAATTGTTTTGGCTTATTAATTCATTGAGGTACTAGGTGACAACTGTTTTCTTTTACTGAAGAATCATGTAAATACTTCTCATCTAACATAATAACTAAAAGATATCACTGTTTGTTTTTCTGGTAGCATGCAGAACATAGTATTTCACTACATTTTCCTAACTGTAGCTTGACCTCCATCCAACCTGTGAAGTGTTAGTGCTGAAGCAATTCCCTAAAGTAGCAAGAAGTTATGCTGCAGAGAGAGATTTCTAGAATCATTCCTCTACTTGGTAAACCCAGTGAAGATTATTCAAATGGTAATCCACATACCTAACCTAGTTAGTGACTCACACTTCAGAAAAAAAAAAGATTTGGTTTGGTAAACAGCTGAGACTCAATAAGCTAATTGGTCAAGGGAGGTTGAACACCACAGAAGAAAGCCTGATTTTGATATACCAAAAGCTTATGTCACTAACCAAATACTAGTTACAAGTTACAACCACATTGTTCACATTTTAGTTGAATATGAAGCATTCCCTACCAAACAAGTGGACTGTGGAATATGCCAGGATTTTGAGCTTGGTGTGGATCGCTTAGGAAGTGTACCTATGATTTATGAAGCATTTATTGTAAATCATGAGTGTCACAATGATCTGTTGTTACTAGACATAAGTGCTGATTATACAATGGTGATTCTTTTCTTCGACATCTTTTCCCCCTTTTTATGTTGTTTCTTTGCTGAATTCTTTCAATGAGATTTAAGTTTATGGATCCGGGAAAATCTCTCACAAGATCTAATGTCATTTTGCAGGTAAGCTGAATAAATTGACCTGAAGAGCATGAATGGAACAAGCACTGTTGACTGTTGTTGTTACAAAGATCGGTGAGGCACTGGCATCCGAAGCATTGAAGACTGCAAGCACAAAAGAAGATGAAGTCGAGCTGGTAACCCAGATCCAGAGCAGCATGGAGCTAATCAAGAGTGAGTTCGAAGTCATGCAAGCGTTCCTGAAAGAAATAGACAAACAGAAAGATGAAGTTACCGAGGCCTGGTTGAACCGAGTCCGAGAGGTTGCATCACAAATGGGGAAGATTGTTGACGAATTCGTGAAGATCTGCGGAAGGCCAAGTAAAAAATTGCCAAATGCTTTGCTTGAAACATTTGGATGCAATTCTTGGGACCCTTTCATTGCACACATCAAGGAACAAAGAAGCATGTCAGCCAAAACTTCTGCTAAATCCAGTGTTGGGAATCAGATCGGTGCTCAGCTTAGGCAAATAGAAGCTGACCTTGACCACATTTTGAAAATGAAGGTCAGGTGGGAAATTACAGCAAAATGTTCGAAGATGAATGGTTCTTGATTGCAAAAAAAATTTCTTCTTTCAATGACAGTGCTTCTGGAAGCTACAGTCTCCTTCAATATGAAATTCTACCGCTTTTTGGGAAATTTTCATTCCATGAGGTTGCAGAAAATAGAAGGTAAAACTAAAGATACTCCAGTATTAAACCTGGAAGATGAATATCTCACCAGCTCATTTATCCCTGGGATCCCACTGCATCAACCAAATTTTCTTTAAGATAAATAAACCAAGTAATATTTTGAATTGGTGAATTTGTGAGTTGTCAGAAGAACATAAACGAAAACTATTGAAAATTTGGTGTCTAAGTTTACTCCAATCAAAACAAAAATAATTATGAGGTTTATTACGCAACGTACCTAATTTAGGAACATTTTGTGAAATTGCGGCACATTATTACTTGTCAAAAACATGCTTCTGAAAATCGATAAGATTCACAACCTATTTGGGAGCATTTTCTACAGAAAAATGACAATGGGAAGATAGAGAATTGCACAACAAGAAGATTGCAAACGAACACGAACCAATCTCCTAGAACAAACTCCTACGCCTACAATTATATATGACATTTCAATCATCTGGGGCAAAAGATTGCAACTTTTTGCAAAATTACACTGTGGAGGTGCTACATATCTTGGTTTTAACCATCACTAACTTTGCAAATTCCAAAAATCATGTTTTTGCAAAAGATTTAGAAAAGCAATTCTTTTTGGTAGAAATCCAGGTTTGGGAAATCCAATCCATAAATGTAAATCTTTTCTCTACCATGCAGCTGTGGGACCTAGAGGTTCTCCTAATCAAATCTACATAGATGTCCAAAGAGCAAATAATCTATGGAAAAATAAAAATCTAATCTTTATGGGAAAAAATAATCTCAAGAGTGGTTAATGGAGAAAGATCGCTATGTGTTTGCCTTCTCTTACGCAGATTCCAGCAATAAAACTCCCATCATTGGACGCAGCTTGAGAGTTGCATTCCCCTTTGCTTTTTCCTAAATGCCATTTGGTTATTTGCCAAACACTACCTATACAGAGGGAAATTCTGGAGAGATTCGAGTAGGGAATCCGCAAACAATTTCTGGAAGAATTGAGGTGTTTTTTGCAAATATCCCGCAAGCACCACCCAATTCCTCTGCAACCCATAAAACACAAAAAAGGGCACAGCTTTCTCGTCTCCTCTTCTCTCTTGGTTCCTCCGAAACTGCAACCCTAGTTCTCGCATACTGGGCAGCGGCCTTCCTCCGCTATGCCGCCGAGGCCCAGGGATCACGATGGCGCGAGCCCAGGGTGAGCTTTCGATTCCGTCTCGTCTCCATCTCGTCCTCAATTTCGCTTTTTTGATGAATTTCTCGCGGTTTTTGCTGTTCTTTGTTTGATCTTTCGCCCACCCTCTGTCGATTCTGTTTTCAGGAAGATCTTCGTCGGGGGACTTCACCGCGAGACGACGGACGGTGTGTTTTCTGAGCAACTTTCGTTCTTCGTTTGCTTCTCGGCTTCGTTCCTGTTTGTTGATTGTCTCTTGTGAATGCTTTTGCTTGTCTAGTGGGCGAGGTTTGAATGAGGGTTCATTGGTTTATTGAGGGGATAATAAAGCAGATTAACTAGAATATATGAAGTTTGGTGTTTTGAAGATTTTGTGGAAGCTCTAGTATGCAAATAGCTAGTTGTGGAGCAGTATTAGTGGAGATTCAGTGATTTAGATGCTTACGTCTCCACTGTTGGTTGTTTACGTTTTCTAAGTTCTGCATTAGAAATAAATTCAGAAATAAAGATTTCTGGGACTGAGTTATGGGAGGGGAGAAACTGCACTAATTGTATTTGAAATAGTAAAGAATGAATGTTTGCATCCTATAGAAAGTGAACATCGAGTAATGAGCAAGTCAGAGAAATAATTTTGTTGTATTCACAATGGATCTAGGTGGCAGCTTTATTTTCAAGATATGTATGTTTATGCGGGAATATTGTAAAAAATATTTTTGTAATGGCATGGAAACAGGCATAAATATATTTGCATATGGTAGGATCCTAACATGGAAGCAAATAGAGTGTCATTATTCTGTCTATTTTTAGCTTTGATTACTTAAAATGAATTTTTCAGTGGTATGCTTGTTGTTTCTACTTCACCTCTACAGGGAATCAAATCATGTTAAACGTTTTCAATTTTTTGTTTTTAGGAAGCTGTTAGTAGTTAGATCATATGGGTGTAAATCAAGCTCAAGCTAATCTTGTCTAGATTTATGGCAACCTGCTGTGTGACATTTTATAATTCCTTTTACTTCCTTATGATAATCAATTTTTCCTCTAAAGGTAAGTTAGCAATGACAAATTGCTTTGAAAGCTTTTTGTTTTGTATAGTGCATGAGGTTGTCCATAGTTATATATGGTGTGTGAATATCGAACCCTATGGCAACTTGCTTCTTCATAGTTTTCACAAATACCTTTATGGTCTAGCTGTCTAAATTTTAATGTTTAGTCTTGCTACATATTCTTGTTTTCTCTTTCTTATTCTGTACATGTGTTTGGTCATTAACTATCAGATATATTCTCAAAGCATTTTTCAAAATATGGAGCTATCGATGATTTTGTGATAATGAAGGACCAACGAAGGCAGCCAAGGGGTTTTGGTTTTGTGACTTTTCATGATCCCTCTGTTGTTGACAAGGTCATTCAGGATACACATATCATTTGTGGAAAACAGGTAAGTGTGATAAAATTGCTATTGCATGTCGACAAAATTTTTGCAATTATTATAGGTTTGCTGATTCCTGGAGCTTTTATGTATATCTGTCATCATGCTTGATTCATTTCCCTTTACTTTCCTATAAACATTGTGTATTTAATCTTTAAAATTTCAAAAAGGCACCATATTAGTATATGTTTCCATAGAAATTCTCAGTTTTATCTGCTATACTGTCTAAAGTGAGGTCTATAATCAATTTGTGTACCTATTGATAGTTATCTGCTCTTGATTAAAGTGCATGGCTGCCTGGTTGTATGCAATATTGCACAATCAGTCATTACTCATTAGTGTGTTTTTAGCTATCTTTGTGTGTCTTGTAGCTTAGTTGCTTGAAAAAAAGTGTATTGTAGCTGTTGAAGATATAGGCTCAGATCACCACTTTAGGACTAAGCTTTTCACAGCATGGTTGCATCTAGTGCCTTCCAATGTTGAATAAGTCCCTGGCCTCATTATAGCCTATTAACATGGGCTATAAGTTAAGCATGTAAATAGGCTCTTAGTAAAGCCCAGTGATAGTCTGAGTTGGGCTAGGATTACTCACTATTTAAGTGAGTTTATTCTAGGGTTTTTCTGTATGTGTTTTTGCCTCTTCACTGTATAGATCAATGATTCTTATCAGAAGCTCTAGTTTCTGCAGAGATCCAGAAACCCTGGATTTACAACAGTAGGCTTGTAACTTAGGTATCTTGATTTGATTCTTGTACATTCGTATATTTTGTAAGACAAAAATCATGTGGTATCCATTTACTTATAATTAATGTCCTCTTGTTCCTTTTTTGTGCTTATCTTGATATTCTTATGTTAAATCTTGCTCTGATGATTTCTTATATATTTTTATTCTTCTAAAATCAAGTGAAGTTCTTAAACTAGTTAGATCAGGTTCTTTATTTCTTTAAAATTTTGGTATACTACGAGAGTAGTTATGATTTATTGGCATGTTATGATGTATTGACATTCTTTAATTATGCTTTCCCAATGCTATGTTTTGGAGATAATGTTGCCTCTTCTGGAAACATCCATCCTGAGGAGACCTAAAATTCCACAACTTTATATTGTTTGGAGCAATATTGTCAGAATCAAAATTGTATCATAAATTATAAAATGGCCAAATCGAATCCTATCGTGATTTATAAAAATTTTTTTACAAAATTCAAAGAAGGCAAGGACAATAAAAAGATGGATTTTATACAAAAGTTAATAGCAACAAATCATCTCAATCCAAATGATATAAAAAATACCATATGAACTTAAAATTAGTTTCCATATAGTGAAGGTTTTGAGCATTAAAATGCTTAAGTGAAAAACCTAATTCTTTTTTAAAAACTCTGAAGACGGTAAGTAGAAGATAGACCACACACTTATATTAGTTGAAAAATCCTGTCTTCCATTGTGAAAAAAAGGGAAAATAACAGCCCATGAAGAGAATGTAGAAGTCAAGATCTTAGATTTTCTTCCTTGAGTATTTGAAGGAGACTCGGAGAGGACTTGTTCACTCGGACAAGAAGGCAAAATACCCTAAATCCTGAGCAGAAGTTGAACAGATGGAGTGGTCAAAGGATGAGGAGCCTGGTAGTCTTCACAGGTTGCATGGACTTTATTGGGTTTAACCGTAAAAACCAGACTCGGTTGAATCATGTGATTCTATTTCCATCAGCCGGGTATTTTTTGTCCCAACTGATTGAATTGAGGTCTCGCAAATCATGAGTCAACTTGCCCGATTCAGCTCTGATTCAACAGTTACCCCAAAAATATACAAGAGCTGCTTTATATATGAGGCCAAGTCACTGAATTTGACGAATCAGACAACTCATGAGTTGACTTGTCTGATTTTAACATCTCTGGTTTGGAGTCATGAAGATATTGCGGTCTTCTTACACTTCCATATGCATGTTTTTTACCCTATTTTCTAAAGTTTCTTGTAGCTTATTTCTCTGACCTATCCGCCCAAAAAATCTACTGTTTGAAGTGCTGTAACACTCAATAGCAAAAACCTTATCTTCAATGTGCATTTTTCATTGAATATGAAGTTGAACATCATTGTAGGTACTACAATAGGTGTAAAGGTGCAGGTTTTTTAGACATTAATCAGGGGAGCCAATCAGCCATTTACAGCATGTGGGATTCTTTTGAGAAAATATAGTTATTGTATTTGTAGTTTGTCATAAGTGTTGCTTTCTGGAGACTTCTTACTGAATTCTTGTCTTATTTTCAACTGAATTTTGGCTGCAAATTAATTTCACTGAAGTTTGCAACTAACAGCTGTAACATTTGTGTTGATGAAGATTGTTTTGTGTGTTGGGGTCCCTAGTTTGTGTTTTTTCTTTTGGCTTGGTATTGAATTTATGGCTGAACACTTGGACCGTTATAACTTAATCCCATATCACATGCATAGTTAAAATGAACATAAAGAAAGCTGTTATTTTAGATCATTTATCCATTTTAATGACCTTGTCTTAATTGTACTAAATATGAAAGAAGGTCTTGGTAAAGGCAGTGACTTAAATATTCATGGTTTTATACTCTTTAGCCTACGGAAAGAGATGGAGTAGAATATGTTGTACTCGGATTGCACATGATAACTTTTTTCAGCATGATGAAACCCTTTTCCTTGGTTATGCAAACATGTTGTGTCTTTTCCAAAGGAATCCTGTGCTTTTGTCTTGTTATCTATCATTGTTTAATTTTGAGATATGTGTCATTAATCTCAAACTAAAGTTACTATTTGTATCAGCATGTGATTATGATCTAATATACTTTATTGGTTCAAATGTGCAGGTTGAAATCAAGAGAACCATTCCAAGGGGCTCACAACAATCGAAAGAATTTAAGACAAAGAAAATATTCGTTGGTGGAATCCCCACAACATTGACAGACGGTAAGGCATGCATCTCCTTGGAGGGGACATGAGACTGAGATTTATGTCTGTCTGTAATTTGATAACCTTAGATGTGTCAAATTGAGTGTTTTGAATTGTTCTTTTGCTGCTTCTGTGTCCTTTCAAATCATTCAGAGGAGTTCAGGGATTTCTTCTCCAAATATGGGAAGGTAGTGGACCATCAAATTATGCGGGACCATTCAACAAACCGATCTCGTGGCTTCGGGTTTATTGTATTTGACTCTGAGCAAGTTGTTGATGATTTATTGTCAAATGGAAATATGATCGACCTAGCTGGTTCTAGAGTGAGTTCTATTTTACAACATATTGTTGTTTGTTCATCCAATTGGTATGATTATTGGATTAGGATAATATATGGTATTGATCTAGCTTGATTACTCTTTAATATGCATAATCCCACGATTGGTCTAGCTGGTTCTGGGGTGAGTTTCATTGTACAATATATTATTGTTTGTTCTTGTTCAAATTTTATGATTATTTGATAGAATAAATATCATGAAATATGGTAGTGAACTAGCTTGGATTACTCTTTAATATGCATAACCCAAATGGGATTACTTGGCAGTTTGTGCAATCAGATATAGGCTAATATTCTCTTTTTTCTAGGTGGAGATCAAGAAGGCTGAGCCCAAGAAATACTCAAACCCACCATCTGCTGCTTTGGATAATGAACCTAGGCCTCGTCCATTCGGTGATGGTTATGGTGGATTTGCTGATCCTTATGGCAGTTATGGTGGTGATGGTTTCGGCCCTGCCTCCTTTAGGACACCTGGAGGTCTTGCTCGTGGTTATGGTGGTTATGGAGGTGGTCCTAGCGAATTTGCAGGTAGCTATGGTGGCATTGATGGCTACCGGGGTGAATCTTCACTTAGCTATGGTCGATTTGGATCATATGGAGGATTTGGCGAGGGTTACAGTGCGGCCACCCTAGGTGGCGGCCTCATGGGATATGGTGGAGAGGCCCTAGGAGGGTATGGACGAGGTGAAGATGGGTTCGGGAGCTATGGTGCCAGCTATGATTCTGGTCCAGTTAGGGGTTATGGTTCAGGCGGGATCTATGGTGGCCGAGGAGCGTATGGTGGTGGAGCTGGTCGTTACCACCCTTATGGACGATGATGACATGTGGGTAGACTTTGGAACCCAGACTAATTTGTTGGTAGGCATTTTCGGCGTTATGACTAGTGCATGTATCATTTAGCATCATCAAGCAAATTGCTCTCTTCTGTTTTGGCCTGTAAAATGCTGTAAACACATGGTTTAGAGACCAGTTTATGTGCTGTTTGACCTTGCTAGTTTATGTCCATTTTGCATTGGAGTTTTATGCCATTGTACATTTTTGGCTTTGAAATTAGTTTCAAACCAAATTCATACATAGGTATGTTCCTTACAATTCGAAATAGGTTGAAATCTAAGTGAGTATATACGGAAGTCAATTATATATATATACATATATATATATATATAGTGGGTATAAATTCATATTAAATTTTAGTCTTAATTTTAACATATTTTAAGTTATTAAATTTATCCAAGAATTAATATATTTTTAAACCCTTTAAGATTTAGGCATCTTTTGTTTCGAAATCAGGAACAACATCAAGAGTAATGAATTATTTTTGTACGGTAATATTTTTTTTATCAAATTAACGCTTTAATAATTTAAAGTTTGAAAATTATTTAATTTTTTATAATAATTTAATAAAACAGTATAAAATAAATAATATTAATTTTATAAGAAAAAATAATTCTGAAGTGGGCTGATCCTAATCTCAAACCAAACAGAGTCTTAGTGTCTAGGGTTTAGAATTTAGAATTTAAATCTTAATAGTATTAAGACTAAAATTCTAAATGCTAAATCTTAAAGCCTAAATTTACCATAAACGTTAGACCCAAAATCCTAAATTCGTATTTATATTAATGCCTAGATAAATCTAACGATTTAATAACTAATAGAATTTTAACCTTAATTCTATTAGTTATTAAACAATTAGATTTATCTAGAGATTAGTATTTAGAATTTAGGATTTAGGATTTAACCCTTAATCATATCAGGTTTTATATCGTTAGATTTATCTAAAAATTAATATATCCTAAGTCCTAAATCCTAAAGAGTTTAAGGTATACAAATTTGTAGATAAAAATTTGATAGAATTAAGATTTAAATCCTAAATCATAAATCCTGTAGGGTATACTAATCTTTAAATAAATCTCATAATTTAAAATCTGATAGGATTAAGACTAAAATCCTATCAATAAAATTTTATATCCATTATATATAAATATATATATTAAAATTTAGAGTTTTAACAAATAATCATATATTTTATAGTAAATTTATGAAAAGTTATCTATCTTATCATTATTAAATAAAAAATATCTGTCTAATATTATAAATTTATAAAAAATTACATCGATTAAAATATTTAAATAATATTATATTTTAATTCAATTTTACTTCTTAAATTAATATGGATGATATAGTGAACTTTTGAATTAGTTTAGTCAAAATTTAATAAGTCGATCCAAAACCAACTCTAGAAAGAACCCATTATATAAAGGTAATAATATTTTAAGAGACAATCATGCCAAATATATTACAAAATCAAGAATTCTATTCCTAAAAAGTGCAGTCCATAAAGGTATAAAAATAATGTATCTCTGTTTGTTTTATATAGCATTTTAGACCTTTAGTTCTATGATTATATTATTATTTTCACTCAAAGAATAATATTAACTTAAGTTTCGGAGGGACCATCGCACTTCAATGGTTTCTCTCACGATGTATTCATTTTGTAGATCGCACAACATAAATTGACCCAACGGATCAATTTCAAGGAATCCCCTGATTCAAAGCTAATAATAAATTTGATCCCATCAATAATAGTATTTTTATTGAGATTCACTCTGCCACTTTATCACAAATTTGAGAGATTATTGATAAGGATTCTTTAAAAATCTACTCTTCTGAGGAAAAGTGAGAAGAGGCTCCAAAACTTGATATATCAAAAGAGGCGAGATATATAACATAAGAGGGAATGAGCTTCAACCGATCAAAGAAGAAAAGAGTAAGGGGTCGTTTGGATCAATTCCAATTTGGAATTGAGGGAATTGTCAATTCGGTTAATTTCAGAATTAAAGAAATTAGTCGAATTGGTAAATTTTGGTGTTTGGATATACGTTAAGGAATTATCAATTTCGTCAATTTCGTCAATTTCGATATTTAGATTAAAAATAAAATCAATTATTTTCAAATAAGTAAAATTACTCTTCTTTTATTTTATTCATATTTATTTTTTTAAAAAAATATAAATTTTTAATACGTATTAATATTTACAAAAATATGTAAAAAAATTAATGAGTAGAGGAAAAAAAATTTCCATATGATTTTAGATAAAAATTTAGTTTATTTTTTTCAAAATAATGTTAATGGTTGAACCAAAAAAAATATAGAAATTTTCTATTAAACCACCCAAATAAATGTGAGTCTCACACAATTTTGAACCGAAATTGTGAATTTCACTTTTTTGGAAGAAAAATTCAAATGTCATTATTCAAAATTATTGAAAATTTCAATTCCAACAATTATAAATAATGTTATTGTAATCAAATAATGGAATTGAGGGAATTGGATCCTCAATTCCCCCAATTCCTTCAATTCTGGTTATTTGAAAGTGATCCAAACAACCCCTAAGTAAGGTTTTAAGTTTCGGTTTTGATATCGGTTTCGTCACAAACCGAAAACGATCTATTTCGGTCGTTTTGTTCCAGTTTCAATCGTTTCGGTTCCATTTCAATTTCGGTAAAAATATTTTTATTTAATTATTAATTACGTGTTGACTAGAGTTTAACTATATTTTGACTTCAAATTAAAAACATGATAAATTTTTTTATAATTTTTCAAAAATATAAAAAATTAAAAAAAAGTATTAATAATTTTATCATCATAGTAAATATAATTTTAATTAATTTTAATTAATCACTTAGTAGGTAGGCCAACTAAAATTTAATTTAATTTTAATTATTCTTTAACTTCAAATTAAAAATATTATAAAATTTTTAAAATTTTTTGAAAAAATCAATTAATGTTTTAAAAATTTGTCTTTCATGGATCAATTAAACAACAGTACAAAAAAAACTCAACTATTCAGGTGAAGCCCATGCAAACTCATGCATGTGAAGTAGCTCATGTAAACCTCTTGCTTGCTCCTCTGATTTCATTGCTTGTTCCAATGTGGTTACCACTTTCAGAGGCCGGCAAGAACGCAAACGCAGACGTGAGGCCGGCACCAAGGCACCGGTACCAGCGCACAGGCACCAGAGGCCGACGTGAGGGTTAGGCTAGTAAGGACGCAAGTGTGAGTATAAGACCGATGTAAGCACGTAAGTGCGAGTGTCAGAGGTTGGCGCAAATGCACAAATACGAGTGTCGAAGGTTGGTGTAAGCGCACGGGTGTTAGGCCTCCCGTGCCAAACCGGTGAGAGTATGAGCACGAACGTGAAGCCGGCGTGAGCGTGCAAATGCGAGCGGCAGAGGCCTGAGTGAGGGCACAAATGCAAGCACGAGACCAGCGAGGATGCAAGTTCGAGTGCGAGGCCATCGAGGGTGCGGATGCCAAGTTGACACAGGCACGGGTGCAGGCATCAGAAGCTAGCGTAAAGGCACAAGTGCAAGGGCCAAACCGGCGTGAACGCAGGGGTCAGGTCAGCATGAACAGGAAGACCAGGGTTTATACAAGTAAAATTGGAATTAAATTGACCGAAATATTTCGACTGAATTTTAAAACCATCCTCCTCAGGCGTAGCTATCCTCAGCTTAGCTTTTTTGATATATCCTGTCTCTCTCTCTCTGTTCCTCAGCTCCCGCCGGACCCGTGTTGTGCTGCCCCAGGTCTCGCTCACGTGTCACCCATGACTAGCACCACTCTCCTCTAGTTGCCTCCCGCCGGCCCCACTGCTCCGACTTTGTCCCTACGTCGGTCAGCCCGCACCTGACCGGAGCTCCGCCGACCACGTCCCACCGGCAGTGGCTCCTTCATGCGCTTAGGATTACCCGCTGTTTCCAGGGTCCGTCGGACCCCTGCTCCGGCTCTCAAACTTGCGCCGCCGTCTCCAAAGCCTGTCGGCCCCCTGTTCTCTGGCTTGCACCCTTTACGGAAGAAGACACTGTACCGACCTCGATCGAGCTCCACCGTGCCATCACCCGTCTGCCAGAGCTCCGGTGTCAGCTTGCATGAGCTCCGCTCTTCGCCAGCCCAAACCAAGCTGCCATGCTCACATCCAGAGCCTTGCATCTTCCCACGGCCATGCGTGTCCTAAACCACCTCTTCACCACCTTGGCTTGCACTCCCCGCGAGCTCTGCGTCGGCCCATCCTTCCTCCGACCTTCCCTACTCTCGCACCTCACTGATTAGAGCTCCCCCTTGCCGTGTTGAGGGATCTTGCTCCGGAAAAAAAAAAAATAGAGAAGAGCGCTGGCTCGGGAAGAAGGAGAGGGAGGAATAAAGTTTAAAAAAAAAAAAGGAAAAAAGGAAGAGCTCGCGTGGGGTTGTTAAGATAAAAATAAAAAATAAAAAAATAGAGCAAAAGGCCAGCTGTAGGAAAAAATATAGCAGTGAGGTGAAAGAATTTTTTTTTTAAAAAAAAAGGAAGAGGCCACATGGTAGGGAGAAAGAAGCAAAAAAGGGAGGAAAAAAATATGGCAAAATCGCAGCACCGAGGTCACCTTCGCCGCCAAGTGACGCATAAACACCGACCAAGTTATTTGACCAAAAGGCTCACTTGAATGAATTTATAAATTAAGTGTACTTATTTTTTAAAAATTTTTTATATATCTTTTGGTGATATCATATCAATTGAATTTTTTAATCGATATAAAATATATTATGGTGAATGACTAATTTTTGAGATAAAAATGAACAAACGTGACCAATATTGATCTCTTGTAGTTTAGCTTTTAGGACCCACAAGTCGATTCTGTGTACAATCTCCTGCAACTAGGTTTTCAGGACAAGTAAATATAATTTTAGACATGGTCTCACAAAGTAACTTCTAGGACAAACTATATAATATTAGGTACGACTTTTTACAGATTGACCTCCAAGATTAGTGATATTTTTTCGACATAATCTCTTGTACTTTGATCTTCAGGATAAATAATACCGTCCTTGGTTTGGTCGCTTGCATACCACTATCCTGTAACTCAAATTGTTTTATTTTATCTTGGTGTTCTATTGAAAAATCGATTGAAAATTACAAATCTCATTGAGGGGTAAAAGTAGTTTAGTGATAAGTTATAGACTTGATCAAACAAAATGATGACCCAAAACATGCCCTAAAAAGAATATGAAATTAAATTTCACTCACTAAGTTACGAGAACTCGAAGTCTAAAGTTAGGGTGGGGGAGAATGGGGGGTGATACATTGAACTCTTGAATAAGTTCAATCAAAATCCAAAAGTTGATCTGAAATCAAATCTAGAAAGAACCCATTATATGGAGATAATAATATTTCAAAAGATAATCATGTCATATTTCTTTAAAAAAATTAAAAATTCTATTCCTATAAAACACAGTTCATAAAATTATAAAAATGAGGCATATCTATTTCTTTTACATAGTCTCTCAAGCCCTCAATTTTATAATTATATTATTATTTTCTTTCAAAAAAATAATATAAACTTAAGTTTCAAAAGGGTCATTACACTCCGGTGGTCTCCCTCACAATGTCTTCATATTGCAAGTCGTGCCGTGTGAACCAGCCTAGTGGATCTAATCTCAAGAGATCTTTTGATTCAAAATTGATAATGAGTTTAACTCTATCAATAAATATAAAAAAAATAAATGTTCCTTATTTGATTTTGATTCGAATAATGAAATTGTTGATCTGACAAAATTAAAATTTGAATTTTTAGTTTAATAATATCAGACAACTAATCCTTTATAAAAACGGAGATATAGTAAGTATTTTTTATATTAATTGAAGAGTTATTAAAATCAAGACCAAATGAGAATAATTTAATTTTTATATTAATTTAATTGATAAAATTAAATTAAATTAGAATATTATTTAAATATTTTAACTGATGTGATTTTTATAAGCTCATAGTATAAAACGGGTAATTTTTTATTAATAGTAATAAGGTATACAATTTTTTTTTGTAAAAAGCTCTAAAATTTAATTCGAGTTTTTAAAGTCCTTTTTCAATCTCCATTTAAATAGTAGTCATGATAGAACACATAAAAAGAGAATATTATTTTATAGATTATATTAAAAATTTAAAATATATAATGTATAATATAACTTTTAAAAATTTAGAATCAATTTAGAATAATAATAAAAAATTTGGTTCTCAACTCAAATCAATATAATTCTAATCTAGATTTTTCAAAAATTAAAATTTAATTTAAATTCTGAAAATTATAAAATCGGTATGATTTATTACAGAGTTTTAAATTTCGGATTTAGAACCAATTTTGACACTCATCAAAATCAATGTCTTTTGGTTGTTTCGCCCAAAGTCAATCTCTTTTAGTTTTAATCAAATTATTTTTGAATTCTCTTTGATTACACTTTGACTTTAATTTTAAAAATATTATAAAACTTAAAATTGACAAAATTTTAAATAACTATTTTAAAAATTATATTATAATTTTTGGGTTAAAATGTACATAAAATATTGAAAAAAATTGCATCACCCAATATTCAAACCTGGTTGGACACAAAAATGGAAAATGACTTACCGTCTCACCGAAAGTATTATATTATAATAATAATAATATATAAAATTAAATATAGGATTTATGAAATTCGAAATGAGATTTGGCTGAAACATTTTAGAATTTTGGTTTATTAGTTTTCCTCACCCCTACTCAACCTAAGTCGCACAACATCTTCTATTCAGACATTTATATAATTAGATATAGAATTATCAAAATTTTAAACAATGATTAAAGTGATGGATCTTTTGGCTCTTTATCATTGTGGGTAGGGTAAACCCCTTTTAAGTTCATCTGAAATATCTAATGGGTCTTAATGGTTTAGGATTTAGGGTTTAGGGTTTAGGTTTTAAATTTATTTAAAAAAATTTATTGGAGGTCGATTAGAAATCCACACCACTTTACTAATGAAATATATTAATTTATTTTTAGATACTTTAATATGTCATTAAAAATAATCAATGTAGATATTAATAGCAAGGTTTACCATTTCGGTTTCGGTTTCGGTTTCGATTTCGGGACCCAGCGAAACCGATACGTTTCGACCGTTTCGATTTCAATTCCGGCCGTTTCGATTTCGGCTGAAAGAATTTTTTAAATTATTAATTGGGCGTTGACCAGAGTTTGACTATATTTTGACTGTACTTTGACTTCAAATTAAAAATACGATAAAATATTTAAAAAATTTGAAAAAAGTTGAAAAATTAGGAATGAATTTATACTTAATTTTACAATAATTTTAAATATTATTTAAGCTAATTAAAATTAATTTTGATAGTTAGTCATTGATATTATCTACTTTTAATATATATTAGTGTATTGAGAAAACATACAAGAAATAATATGAATATGATTAAAATTTTAAAAATAACATAAGCACATTTAACTTTTCATTAAAATGTATTTCACACATACATAATTTATAAAATCTAAGATAATACAACTAATCATCATAGTCATCATCAGTTGAGTTTGGAACATCTCGGTGTGGAATTACAAATTCAGTACCTGGATGATCCGGACGAGCATTTGTAGGCATACGAGCCAGAACAACTAGCTCTGCGCGATCTCGTGACAGCGGTTCTGAAGTATAACCATACATCGAAGGTCCAAAATGAAAATGATAACCATATTGATTCACAACACATAGTAAAAGTGGTCCAATAACCCATGAAAAATAAATATCACACTGTGCGAAGTGTTCAGGGGAAATTGCTGCAAGATGCTGATTGATAGCATTAAGTGAACCTTGTTGAGAGGCACGATAAATTTGATCATTGACTCTTCCACAGTCTTGTAATGTCTGCTCAATTAAGGCTTGTCCAAGTAGATCATAGGCTGAAGGTGGAATCATTCTACGATAAAATATAAGCTTTGGCGAAGAATTGACATAATTATTCTTCCTGCTTACAGTGTTATTTGTTCTGGAACTGCAATATAATCATCCGGATTTGCCATTATCTGTTTCAAAAATAATTATCTTATAATTATCAGTATTTATGAATATAAAATAGATAATAAAAAATACGTCAGAAGGAAAAGATTACAATAAATTGTGCTAATGAAATAGATAAATTATCATACGATAAATAAATCATATAGACATTAAATTTAAATGTCATAAAATTAGAATAAGATATCAATTTAAGACAATGATGAAAACACCTTTCATAGATGATATAAATCTACGTCTTATAACCACATGCTGTTCCGAGGTGGATCTTGAAGAGATTAATATTCTTCATCACCATACTCATCAGTACGATGGAGTTGTGATCAATAGTATTGTTCAGCATGCGGATAATAGAAAGTTGTATGGTCCTGCATTGACTGATGATATCCTGGATTGTATGAAGACATCTCGCTCTGATAATCGTCATAGTAGCTAGAGCTCGCATTGTCTGTTGGACCTTGATTGACATCTTGCCCACCACGTGAATCATATGGATGTTGTGGCATATAACCGCCATATAAATTAGAGTCAAAAAACTCATTTACTCTATATTATGGAGCATATGAAGATGAGTCGTCATATTTTGATTGTTGAAAATTGGCGTCACCAGCTGTACCACCATTGCTACTATCACTTGTATAAGAAGTATTCTGCATTTTGTCAGCTTCCTCTTCTGCTTCTTCGTCTAAGAGACGGCGAATAGCTTCTTGTGTATCAAGATGATTTAAGATAGGTTCTTCTCTTTCTCGAATTTACTCTATCAAAGGATCATCATCTTCGAATATGGCAGACAAGTCGATTACCTCATCCTCTGGTGATCTTCTCCTCTGTAAGTTTCGGGCTCTTAAACGCATGTTATAATGACAGAAAATAAGTTTCTCCAATTTGTCCATTTTAAGACTGTTTCTAGTCTTTGTATGGATCAATCCAAAAGTTGTCCAATTCCTCTCACATTGTGAACTTGAAACAGTTTGACTTAAAATTCTGATGGCTATCTTTGCAAGATTAGGTACTGCATATCGCCCGTAAATACTCCACCATCTAGCTGTAATTTATGAGAAAAAATTATTAATAAGTTGATATAAATTTAATTAGCAAATATGTATAATTATTGAATATCAACTATATCAGGAGTATCACCCCTAATAACTACAATTGCTTGTTGTGTGTCGAAGTCCTTGACTTTATTTTTGAAATCGTCGACCTGTTTAATGAACGTACTCAACTTAAGAACTTTCTTAATTATGTAAATAAAATTTAATACATAATTTACCTGGCGCAATGCCAATATTCTTGTTCTCATATATGGCTCTATCCGCTCGATTACCTTTCGTAACTTTTTTGAATGGTATTACTATTATTGACCTCATCGCCATATTGAAATATTGGATTCAGAAAGTACCCTACAAGATGATTAAATATGAATCAACAATAGTATCATTATAACTTAGTAAAGTGCTATAAAATGACTCTTTACTCAATTACCTGCAGCATGAATATCTTTGGATAATGTTTTGTCCCAACGATGATCAATAATCTTCTCTCATTTGCGAAATTCAATTGTTTCTATATGTCGTTTTATTTGCAATTTTACTCGTTCTATTGCTTCACATAAGAACCCCATCTGCGAATGATCATCTGAGTCAACAATTCGAAGCACTTTAACTAATGGACTGAAGATTCCTATTACTTTTTCAACTGATTCCCAAAAACTTTCGTCTATGACTTGATTGTGGAATTTTTCAAAAAGTATTTTCTCGGACCGTTGCAACCTCAAATAATGTGCATCATATTCTTCACTGATAAATAATCTCTTCAATGCCTGTCGGTGAGTATACAGGAAATCCAAGGAGATAAATTGTGTAGCAAACCTAGTAATACCTGGCCTGATAATCTCTCGTCCCCGTGTTTCCTTTCTCATCAGTTCAAGACACCAAGTATGGTTATAAATAAATGACGTCAACTTCTGACCATGTTCAACCACTTTTCTAATATCAGGATCCTTACCCATATCCTTCAACATTAAGTCAATAGAGTGAGCTGCACAAGGTGTCCAGAAAAGATGTTTTCTTTTTTGCATTAATTTTTTCCCAGCATATACCAGCGGAGCTGCATTATCAGTTACGACTTGTACCACTCTTGATTCCCCAATCTCCTCAATGACACTATCAATAAGATGATATAAGAAATTACCAGTCTTCGACTCCCCTGTTGTATCGACTGACTTGAGAAAAACAGTCCCTTCAGAATAATATACTAAAAAATTTATCAAGTCTTTACTATTTTGTGTCTTCCATCCATCACATATCAAGGTACACCCAAATTCATCCCAATATTTATAGAAGGTCTGGATAAAAGCATTCATCTCTTCAATTTCAAGATTCAGATACTTTTCAGAAATTTCACGAGAACTTGGTGGAGGAACTCCTGGGCCAACCTCTTGAGTGACATGTATCATTCCATGATAGTAACCGCCATCTGCTAAATGAAATGGAACATGGTTGTAAAAAAAAAATTTCGATACTGCCCTACCCAACCACTGTTTTGCCTTCTGAAAATTAGTTGATGCTGTTCTCAAATTTATTTGAGTATCATCTCTTGGTTTCAATAGAAATAGGTCAATTGGAGAAATATTTATAGATCCAATGTCAGGAAGATGAAAATCCCCTCTTGCTCCTGAAGGGGCAAGTGTGTGTTGCTGTGCATGTGGCTCTCTGAAACTAGTAGTTCGACGATCACAAATTGTGCCGGAAGTGCCAGCACCACCTTGAGTTTCCTCGTACAATCTTCGACTTTCGCGAAATACTTCTTGAACCTCAGAATCATCGTCTTCATCATCAAAAATACGACTGGAATCTGGATTAGGTAAGTTGAGAAGTTCTTGCTCAAAGCGTGATTTTTTGTCCTTATCCTTTCTTCTACTTTCTGTGCTGGTTTGTACTAATGCTCGAAATGTTTGTCTCACTTCATTCGGGACTTTCTCACATGGCCGAACTTGACTGGTGACTCCTCCTAAATGCTCTTTTAATCTTGTAATTCCAGCACTAAGCACACGACGACACCATTTGCAACGAACTTTACGATTTACTGCATCCACTAATTCACAGTGTTGCCATGCAATATCATCATCGCGAGAAGTGTTTTGCCTTGGAGCCATATACAATACAATAGTGGTAGTGATAGAACAAATGTTGGCCGAAGAAAATTTACCTATGATTAAGGAAAAAACTCTATTTTCATAATATATAATTTAATAAATAATTAAAAAGTAACTAACGTACACAACAATAAATTACTTTAGGGTTTAGGATTTACTAAACTATTTCTTGATTTATTAGCTAACTTTCACATTAATTTAATACATAATGCGTAATACATAATTTAATACGTAAATTAATACATAGTACATAATTTAATATTTAATACATAATGTACTACGTAATACGTAATTTAATACATAATATATAATGTAATACTGAATTTAATAAAAAATACATAATTTATTATTTAATACATAATTTAATACGCAATACATAATTTAATCCATAATACATAATTTAAAACGTAATAGATACGACATAATTTAATACATATTTTTAATACCAAAATTAATACCTAATACATAATTTAGTACATAATTTAATATGTAATACATAATATATCATTTAATAGATAATATATAATTTAATACATAATACATACTACATAATTTAATACACATTTTATTATCTAATTTAATATGAAATAAATAATTTAATACACAATACGTAATTTAATACATAATATATTATTTATTTAATAATTTAATACATAACTTAATACATAATAAATAATGTAATACATATTTTAATACAAAATACGTAATTTAATACAAGCATTAAGCCATAAATTAATATTTTAATACATAATTTAATACAAAATACATAATTCAATACGTAATTTAATACATAATTTAAATAATTTAATGCGTAATTTAAATAAGTTAATAATTCCATAATTTAATAATTTGAATAATTTAATGCGTAATTTAAATTATTTAATAATTTGCGATTGTGTTACATACTTTAATACAAAATACATAATTTAATACGTAATTTAAATAATTTAATATGTAATTTATATAATTTATTAATTTAATAATTTCATACGTAATTTAAATAATTTAATAATTTAATAATTTAATACGTAATTTAATAATTTAATTCGTAATTTAATATGTAATTTAAGCAGCAAATTCAACTTAATTTTGGGTAATTGATCATACTACTATTTCAATTTAACAGATCCATAATACGCACAATGCAAATTGAGCAAATCCATAAAAACAAATAGTTTGATCTTTCCTGTTTCAATTCAATTCTCAACATACATAGCATATATGATACATCGATTAGCACCAATAAAAACTGAAAATTATGATACATCAATTATCAAACTGAAAATTTCATACCTATGCAACCAAAACAAAAATAAATTGTTGATCCACAAAACTCTTTCACTAAGACAGCAGAACACTCAAATGAAATCGTATGCAAAGTGCAAAACCCTTTCACTAAGTATATATAAACCACAAGACTCACAGCCCATCCACCCGTGATTCACGGGTAAAGACAAAGTAATTAATCAATCAATCAATACCAACCGACCAACCGACAGCCATCACCCGTGATTCCCGGGGAAAAAAGCAAAGCAACCTCAATAATTCACAGTGATTATATTCGTGATTAACTAAATAAAACAAACAAGCACAGTAAACCCTAAATTGAGAGCGGGCCAAGCGTCGGTCGCCGGCCGACCTGCGCTTGCGGGGGGAGCTGCCCTCGCTGGCGGAGCTGCCCTAGCCGCTGGAGTTGTTCTCGCCGCGGGAGAGCGCTAGCCGCCAGTTGAGCCGCAGAGATGCCGCGCAGAGATGCCGGAGATGCCGTGGCTGCTGAGCTCGCCGGAGATGCCGCGCGGGGATCCCAGAGATGTCGGAGATGCCGCCGGAGCCCTGAGCTCGCCATGGGCTCCGTGGGCGAGTTGCGGTCGCCTCGAGCGCGCTAAGGATGCCGCCGGCGTGCTGCGCTCGCCTCGCGCGCGAGGAGCTTGCCGCCTGCGTGCTGAGCTCGCCGCCGACGCCCTGAGCTCGCCGTCGGCGCACTCAGCTCGCCCTGCGCGCGCTGCGGTCGCCCCGCACACGCCGAGCTCACCGCCAGAGCCCTGCGCTCGCCGCCGGCGCCCTGCGCTCCCTGCGGCAGCCCCGCGTGCCCTGTTACCACCCCGCGCGCCCTGCGGCCGCCCCGACCGCCCTGTGCCAGACACGCCCGAGATCGCCCGCAATCGCCCTGCTCTTGCTCCCGGCGGCTGCATGCAACGAATGATCCGAAACCCTAAACCGTTCTGATTTTTAGGGTTTCGGTGCGGTTCGGGCCGAAACGGATCAGTTTCGGCCGAAACCGAAAACCCTGAATAATAGATCTCAACCTACTTAACAAATTTTAACAAATCTTAATAGGACTAATATAAATTTAACTGGAGGAGTCTAAATGAGCTTAATATAATAGTTAGCGGGCTTTGACGGACTATTTGGAAGAGCTGGTGTAGAGAAAAATTGGACTATTTGGAAGAGCTGGTGTAGAGAAAGCAGTACTCATCGTGAAATTGATCAATAATATTGTCAAAATTCATAGAGATGTATTTATATTTGATAGAGTAGGTGAAAAAAAAAATCTCCATGTAAAAGAATCTTTTTTCGTTGCTCGGAGGATTTGTGTTCCATTTCGATCTCTCCTCTGCCTCCGCAGTCGCTTCACGCGATTTTTCTCCCCCTCCGCCACCTCTATCGTTCATTGTCCATTGTCCCTTCTCCATCTCCAGCTTGACGTGATCTTTCCGATCAGCCTCCACCGGTTGCTTGATCCGATCTTTCTCCTCCACCGTGATCTCTACCTCCGTTCTCGGTCTCGCGGTTGTTGCAAGTTCGAACATTTTCGAACCGAATCGAACTGTTCGAATTGGAGACGAACCAAATTCGAACTATCCTTGTTTTTCAAAATTCGAACCAAACTCGAACACTCCCGTTTGAATTTCGAACCGAACTCTAACCCAGGCAGGTTCGCTCGAGTTCGGTTCGTTTGCAGCTCTAGAGCAAAGGGCAGATGCCTCGGGATTGGATTAACATCCGGAAAGCACAAACCCTAGCGAGTAAATTTCATCAAAGGTGGGCTTTGCGTTTTGCTTCCAGCACGCGAGGTCACGCCTATGACCCGAAGCTCAGGTGTATTTGCTTCACTTCATCGTCTTATTCGCTGGCCTCAATCAGTGTTCTCGTCTCATTCGCATGTAAAAAGGCGAGATTTATTTTCATTTTTTTGGGTATTATTTGAGCTGTGGATGCTTTGCTTGGAAAAATTTCCCTTTTGGAGTTCCACAGATTTGTTTTTGGAACGTACCACCAATTGTTTTACTGGATTGACAGAATTGGGGTGTTTCAGGATATTGCCTAATAATGGTGATTTTTGCATTTTGTTTTCCTCAGTTTTATGAGATCTGATGCATTGTTTTAACGCAATTTCTTTTCTTTGAACTGTTATTTAGATCTATTGCTGACAGGTTATTGGCAAATATGGAGTTATTATCTTTTTCCTTGGGTCAAAGCATTGTTAGTGTTGTCACTGCATAGGCACTGGGTGTTACAGATGCTATATTTCAACATGAGCTGCAATTACTGTTCTAATCCTTGCTTGGACACGCTGCAATTTTCTTTGGTGATGAGTTTCATATGTTTAGGATGGTTCCTTTTAAATTGCTTCTAAGTACTCTTGTAATTGTAGTCCCTTCAGAGTGCCTCATCATCATCCAGAGATTTATTTGTCTATTTTTATCAGTTGCTCGAATTTGACTGATATTATATCTTCTCCAATCTTGAACTTTTCTGACCTCTGTGAATGTAGGATGTGGCAACTCAATGATTAGCTACATTTCGTATGTATCATCTGCTGCTGTAATTCCACAAACTAGTCATGTCATCATGAGGAGTTCTTTATGTGGCTTTTATACTGCAGCATGGAGAAGAAGCATATGTAATGCTGGTGTTAAAGAATTTAAATTAGATTTTCTGCTGGCAAGATTTGGTGTTCGGTGCTACTCTGCTCGTCGTGCACGTGCTTCAAGGCTGCCAAAAGTTAAAGTTAAGCAACCAATGGAGGATAAAAGGGAGGCCTTCTATATTGTTCGAAAAGGAGATATTATTGGCATTTACAAAAACTTTAGTGATTGTCAAGCTCAAGTTAGCTTTTCGGTAATTCTCATTTACTGTGTCAGCATCATTAATGGTGTAAATGATATGTGTTCATTTTGTAACTAGGACCATGAAGGAACCTCAAGCCTTAATCTATCTAATTGCTTAACACATTCTGGACATCAATGTTAATTTTTTTAGACGTACTATCCTCAATGCACATAGTTCCATGTATTACTTTTTTTATTTTTTAACCTTTGACATGCATGTTTAAAATTTTTTAGTTTATTTTGATTCTGCCATTTAACATTTCTTGTGTAGGTATGTGATCCTCCTGTTAGTGTGTATAAAGCTTATTCTTTGCCTAAGGAAACAGAAGAACTTCTTGCTTCTCGTGGGCTTTCCAGTGCTTTATATACAATTCACGCTGCAGATCTTAAGGATGATCATTTTGGAACCCTTGTTCCTTGTACTTCTCATGTATGGCTCCAAACTTCTAATCTGCCATTATCAAGCTTTGCTGTTTTCATGCCATACTGTGCCTGCATAAATATTTTGTAATCAGTAAATTTGAATTATATAAGCAGTCCTGATTTATTACTTGGTGAATATGGTATAAAGTCATTGGAAGGGCTGCTTCATCATACAATACATTCTTCACGACACAAGTAGTAGCAGCTTTCCGATTAATAAAGCATCTATAATGGTCATAATTAAGTATATATTAGAAATTACTATATGCTTAGTTTGGCATAACTTCAGCCTAGTTGGGGATTGATTGTTTTGTAGTGCATACCATTTGTAGCATGTTAATTAGGTGAAATGTTATATTAGAACAATTTCTGCTTTTGGGGAGTTAAATTCTGTTGCCTTGGATTGTTACCTGAAGCTTGTGTTGTATACATTTTGATCGAAGCAATTCGTAAATATTTTTTGTTCATCATTTCAGCAGCCTGAAGAACATACTTCTTCGGTTGATAAGGCCTCTGAGACAACATCCCAAAAGAGATCCATGAAAGTGGCAACAATGGTGACAATCTTGAACAACTGCTACCTATTATAGATGTGTGTTGTGAATGATTCTATTTTTCATTGTTTATGGTCATTGCTTTGTTCTGAGTTTATAAAATGGTTTTCTTGAATTTTGATCAGTTTATAAGGTGATTTGAAATTCTGAACCAGTGCTTTTCTATTTACAATTGGATTATCGTCGGCATCAATCATCATTTTCTCCTAGATGCTGACTGTTATACTAAGAACAAGTTAATAATGTTAGAAGGTGAGAGAAAATGTTATTGATTTCCTACATTTGATTCGCAAAAGGGTTTTGTATGGAGTATGACTTAGCGCATTAGAATTTATGGTCTGAATACTGCATAAGAATTGCTATCTTTGATGACATGTGCATGAAAGAATGAATCATGGTACTGAAATGCAACGCTGTTAAAATCTAAATTGTATCATAAAGCGTAAGAGGGGCAAATCGAATCATATAATGAATAAAATTGTAAACCGTAAGATTTTTTTTTTTTTTAATTTAAGGAAGACAAAAGCAAAACAAAGATACTTAGAATTTTCTCTGGTTTATGCATCATAAACATGTAGCAAGGTGTAGAATCACAAAATGAAGAATAAGTGTAAACTAATGATGTTAGACCTTAGAAGAACAACCATGATAGAACTGGGAAATGAATTCACCATAAAAAGATAAACAATTTCGCTGAAAAACAGAGGAAACAATTTTGCTGAAGAAAAGGATACCAAAAGAAAGAAATTACTGTTGAAACTATGTTAGAGACTTATCTTGAAGGAGATTTGGAGAGAATTTGGAGAGGACTTGGGGAAGGCCGGCAAAAACCCTAAGTCGCGGATGGAAGAGGAAAAGAAGGACGAAGTCGAGGAGAGAAAGAGAAGCCCGATGATCTCATGGATCACATGGATTTTATTGGGTTTAGGTTATAAAAAAATTGGGTTTAAAACGTAATTAATAAGACTCGTATGAATTGGGGTGAATCGTAATCATGAGTTGACTTGGCCAATTCAATTGAGTCCATCCAAACATGATACATACCCATTTTTTGATCTCTCAAGGCCTTGACTTAGGTGAATCAGACAATTCAACTTGTGAATCATCCGAGTTTAACTTCATTGCTGACATGCGAATCTTGGGATAGCAGTAGTCTATTGGACCAGTTCTATTTGCATTGTCTTTTGTATTCCATTTCATGCTAGTCAATGAACTATGGTAGCATGTGAGGTTAGAGAGCTGGGAATTATGTGATGAGGGGTTGATGCATTACTTAAACTAATGTTGTCCCTATGAGCGGACTCCTGTGCGTTACTATGACTGTGTACCGCTTCTAGTGGTATATAATTTGCTTTAACAAAAAGGTGCATGCTCCAAAATATATTGATACCCTGTATTTTGCTGTATTTTCATCAACTTTTTCTGCATATTTTGTTATATAGGAGGCTGTGGGAGCTAGTGTTCTCGCAACCAATATATTGATGCCCCGTATTTTGCTGTACTTTCATAAAAAAGTGCATGCTCCAAATATATTGATACCCTGTATTTTGCTGTACTTTCATCAACTTTTTCTACATATTTTGTTATATAGGAGGCTGTGGGATCTAGTGTCCTCGCAACGAAGCTTTCAGAGAAACGCCTGAAACTGGATTCTTCTATAGAGGCGCAACCCTTAAGTTATAAATATGTAAGTTGCTACATAGCCTCAGTGATGTGTTTCGAGATTTTTTTCCCCTAATATTCTTTTGATTGAATTCTGTAAATATCAATCTTCTACTCAATGATTGGGTTTGTAGTTTATATAAACTTCAGTGATTCCTTAAATTGTCAAATCATGTGAAGAGGGACAAATTTCAAACAATTTTTTTCATTCATTAACCAAAGTTGCTTTGAAATCTCAAGGTAAATCTTTAGAGGGGAAGAGAGTGCTTGAGTTCTTCAAATGCAGATGTCATATGTTGCCACCCTTGTATCTTAACTTATGCAATCTCCAGAAAATAAATGCACTATACGCCTGTCACAATATTTGTAAATATGCAAAATATACAATACGTGCCTGTAACATGTTCGGCTGGTACAAATGTGTTTTTGCTTTATATTGTTGATTTTTTTGTAGCCTACAATACATTGTGTCTTCTAGACTGTTCACTGGTATCATTTTTTCATGTGACTCTACTTTTTCTTGCTTCTTACTACTGTTTTCTTGCACACTGGCTTCATTCTACTACATGATTGCTTGTAGTCTTAGTGGCCTTTGTAGAAAATAGTATTGCACATTACATCATCTGCACATTGATATAGGATTGTGTTTTAAGTCTAAAAACAAACTGCAATAACTCAATTAACAGAGACAGAATTGTAGATGGTCCCTTGTGTCCCCCTTCCCCAGTTGCATCTTATGGTGGAGCTCTGATGCTAAAATCTGTCATTTCAAATAATTAAAGGCACAATAAGTAGGATGCCATACAATACATTGATGCCAGACAATATATTGATGCTTTGTGGCATCATCTATACAATGGAATCCTTTTTCTGCAGCAGTTTAACAGAAAAGTGAACTCAAAAGTGAAACCATAAAAATTTCTGAATAATTTGATCTTAAAATAGGTACCTTTTAGGTTGTATGGTATGCTAAGATTTCATATCCTAACAGAGCTAAAACCTCAGCTTTCAAGAAGAATGAATAACGAAGATAAACTTAACCTTTTCTTCTATTTACTACAAGCGTGTGGTATATTGTCACATAATTTAAGAACCTATTCATAATTCGTATCACTTAGCATCTTTCTCCAGTTTTTTTAAACTTGTATGGAGTGCTCTTGCATACTGAAGTTCCCAATTGCCATTATAGATGGTTTGCATTCTTGAGTTTGATGGTGCCTCAAAAGGAAATCCTGGAAAAGCTGGTGCTGGAGCTATTCTCCGAACAGAAGATGGGAGTGTAGTGCGTATTATCAATTCACATTCTTATTTTTCTAAACATACTGTTATACTTATTATATCATAACCTTAGTATAGCTTTCTGAGCCTACTACTTTCGTGAAGGTTTGTCGAGTTCAGCAGGGATTGGGTGTTGTTTCGAATAATGTTGCTGAATATCGAGCTTTAATATTAGGAATGCAGCATGCTCTCAAGAAGGGGTTTAAGGACATTCGAGTGCAAGGCGACTCTAAACTCGTTTGTATGCAGGTTTGTTATTTTTAGCATCATTGTGTTCTTTACTGTTTTTACATTCATTTCATTGAACAAGAAGCTGTAAGACTGCATGTTAACAATGGTGACAATAATCAGGTTAGTTATCCATTAACTGTCAATAGTGAATATTGTTACATATTTGATGACAAAACAAGTTATGAAGCAGTATAACTTTGCATGAGCCAGACATGCTTAGGTTGTGTATTAAGTTCGCATACATGCTGCAAGCTTATGATGACAGATTCTTTAATGACCTTCTGAGGTTGAAAATCTATTGTCACTAGGCTCAAACATTTGATGACCTCTTCACATCCTCCAAATTTCTTCCTTAATCCCAAAATTTGTGATGATTGTCATCCAGGCTTTCTGAAAGATAAAAGGTTTAGTCAAGTGACATTTAAATTGGTCAGGAAATGCACATCTTTTTTCCATAGAAGTTTCATAGTTGGCTCTATAACTCATTTATCTAGGATTCTAAATCAATGCTCATTTGCTATCTGTGGGTTCACCTGAGGATTGATGTTGACTTTGCACCACCATTTCCAGGTCACACTGAAGTTGGCCATTATGCAATATTTTTCTTTTAACATTCAAAATGACTTCTTATCAAAAGGAAAAACAACATTCAAAATAACTTTCTTCACCATGGAATGTTCGATGGGGTATGTGAACCCACCAAATTTCATAACCTTCCTGGGTCAAGCCATATTGCTGTCTGTACCTGTTTTGCATTTGGTCTTATTTCACCTCTTAAATGAGCTGGCACTTGCACATTTAAGTGACACCTGAAAAAAAAATCCAAAATAGAAAGTGTTGCCTTTTATAGTCTGATGTTTTTTTTGTTTAAACAGGTTCAAGGTCTCTGGCAAACCAAGAACCAGAACATGGCTGACCTGTGTAAAGTAGTGAAAAAGCTCAAGGACCAGTTTGTATCTTTCCAGATCAACCATGTTAAGAGGGTAAAGAACATCTCTCCTGTACAAGAAAATTTTGACATGTTTATATTGTTTCTGGGGACGTTTTGATTTTAAAAAAGAGTTACCTTGATTTTTAGATTGTGACCCATTCTTTGCTCTTTTTTAACTATATTCCTCATCTGGTTTGTTGCTGATGTCCTATTAATTTTGCATTCAACATGAAGGAGTTCAACTCTGATGCTGATGGGGAAGCAAATTTGGCTGTCGATCTTCCCGGTAGGTCACAGTTCTGCTTTATTGTCTCTCCTGATAGCTTAAAACTGCATTATGATTAATATGGTGACTTATTTCAGATGGGGTAGTGTTTGAGAATGGGCAATCTTGCTAAATAAAATGCTTGGAGCAGTTCCTTTGTGAAGTTCTTGTGGTGCATACGATTGGATCCTCACTAGATACTAGATTGATGGTGCCAATTCAAAATGTGATCAGATTTGTGCTTTGGGAGCTTGGGATAAATGCAGAATCCTTGTAAGTTTCAAAATTTTCCAGCATTGTGGATTTCAGGAAGAATAATTTGTTCAAAAGAAAATGAAAATGAAGACCAAAGAGCAAAATATTTGAAGAAAAAAGAAGCTGCATTGCTTGTTGGTGCAGGAATTCGGTAAATTATGCACAAAAACAAGTCTCATGATTTCTTTGTTTTTGGAAACCTCTGAATGCCAAAGAATACAAGACAGAACAATCATACGTCCGGGAAGTAAACCTGGTATTTTGATCCATTTGACACTTGTTACAACAATAGCTGTAGTGTGGTCTCCGATTATTTCAAGTTAAATATTGATTTTGTTTAATTAACAGTCCGGGTGCTTTGGGTTTCTTCCTTTTCCTAGACTGGCTATTTTTTACAGAGTTAACTGATGTAAACAAGATAGGATGTAAAGCAATTAATCGCCCAGTTACATGTCAAATTTTTTTTCAGTATTTATCACCGCGGGAAATTCTTTTGTCATTTTCAGATCAAAAATGCTAAATTTTTTTGACTTTTTTATAAAAAAATATAGAAAAAGTCGTATATTTTTTACTCTAGTAAATCATTAAAAAAATGCTGAAAAAGTTATTATTGGTATTTTAAAAATATGGAAAAATTTTGAGACATTTGTTTAGCTGACATTTTCAAACTATCAAAAAAATACTGCAAACATATTCTCCATATTTTTTTTTAATTGGTGGTATTTTGTAAACCCTAAAAATACCAAAAATATTGTAGTGATCTTGGGTGCATTTGATTTGGAATTAAGATCAAAATCATCTTGTTCTAATTGTCTTATCATTTAAATACTAAAAAAATAACTAGATTATTTTTATTTTATTTTAAAAAATAAATTATCATACTCTTTTTATTTTTATTCATTTAAATCAATAAATAATATATCCCATGAATAAATATTTAAAAAAAATTTAACTAGACTTATTTTTTTGTACTTTAGTATTGATCTTGAGTTGGATTCCGAATTAAACGATAATCTAAAAAATATCTTATAAGTAGGGTGTCCTTCAGTATCCTTTTTTATTATTATATTTATAACGAAAATGCTCCCCTCTTCATGCAAGTTCGTATACCAAACAAATCAAGGAAATTTTGTATATGCTCATGCTCAAAAAAATTTTCATACTGTTTTTTTTTTTTGGAGCTTTATTTGATCAATGAGGTGTTGAAATACTGCAGTCCAACTCAAATTAGAAGGTTATTGATGGTTCAAACCGATTCTTTGGTTCTAAATTTAGATTGGTAAAAAAAATACAAAAAAATATATATTTAGGTTTTGAAAACACGCAGACTCTAAATTCATAGTATTTTAATTATGAATATATATTTTAGGTTATCAATTTAGCTTGCAGTTTAGAATTTCTCTCCAACTCGAAAACTCAATTAGTTTTTGTTTATCGAGTTGAGCTTGAATTAAACCCAATTGACTTAAATTCTAACTCGAAAGTTCATTTGTTTTTTCAGATACATATAAAAAATTAATTTAAAGAATATATTTTATAATTTATAACACATAAACAAATATTTAATTATTTAATTGTGATATTGTAGTTGATATATAATTTTTTATATTTAAATATTATTATATTAGTATGATTTTTTCAATATTCATATTTTTATATTATATATATTATTAGCATTACGTATAAAATTTTTAAATTTAATATTTTTATTGTAAATTTATGAATTATAATGTTGTGGTTAATATTTTTTATAATAATTAAAACTTATTTTAATGTAAATTAATTAAAAAAATTTTAAAAATTAATTTATGAAATTTATATTTGAAGTCAAGCTTTGTAAGTCAAGCTCGAGCAGCTCAAGCTCAGAGCTTCATTTCGAAAGCTTGGTTCGAACTCAATATTTTTTTTTTTTAGACTGAAGCAAGCTCGAATTGGAGTTGACTTGGCTCGACTCGGTTGGTTTGCATCCGTAATTACTACTCTGATTTTTTTTTTGTAAAAAATATAAAATAATTGAAACCGAAGAATGCAGATATATTTAAAATTTCCGAAAAATGTTGGAACAATATTTGAGGCGTTTTCTTGTGATCTTAATTTGAATTGGTCATTATCAAATTAATGATTTGTGCTACGATGCCACCAGAAATTCCCGGAGAGAGAGAGAGATGATTTTGCTGGTAACTTTTGGTACGTAAATTTTTAGTTTTTTTTACAAAATATATCATTAAAATAGGTCTTTTACAAAATTGATTATTTCAAGTACATAGACAAAAAAATCACCTATAATAAAAAGTAGAGTTTTTAATAAATAATCGCCTGATTTATGATAAATTTATAAAAAAATATTTATTTTATTATTATTAGTAAAAAAAATATTGTCTTATACTATAAATTTATAAAAAAATCCCATCGATTAAAATATAATTTTTTAAAAAAATTTAACTCTATTTTATCAATTAAATAATTTAAAAAATAAATTATTTTTATTTGGTTTTGATTCAGATAATCATCCATAATCACTAGATAGTCAATGTGATAAAACCGAATTTTTAATTTTTAATTTCATAATACTTGACAACGCATCCTTCATAAAAATTGAAATAAGACAAATAATTTTATATTAATTTGATAATTATTTGAACCAAAATTAAATGAAAATAATTTGATCTTTTTTATATTAATTTAATCCATAAAATCAACTTAATATAGAAAAATTTTTAATATTATGAAATAAATTTTTTTGAATTTTAAAATGGTTTTTTTTTTGTAAACTTGTAATATAAGATTAGTAATTTTTTGTTAATAGTGAAAAAACAAATAATTTTTTGTAAATTTGCTATAAGACAAATGATTCCTTGATAAAAATTCTAAAAATTATGGAGAATTATCATAAAACTGCTAAAATTTTCTAAAATTCTTTATCAACCTCTTATATTTTCAAAATATCTAATTAGTCCTTAAAAATTTTTGAATTCAAAATCAGTTCCTAGAGTAATTAACTATGTTAACGGAGGTATAAATTTATCATTATTTACAAATGATTTATCTTATATGTAAATATTTTACCTATAGCATTTATGAATAATGATAAACTCACATCTTCATTTAAAAAGCTAATCCCTTGATAAGAAATTTTGAAAATATGAGAGAATAGTAAAAAATTTCTAAAAATTTAAGGATCTTTTTGGTAAATTTTTTCAAAGATTAAAGGGGTGAAAAATCCCTTAAAATCATTCACACTCAAGCCACGGCGAAAATCTTGCCTAAAACACCAAATTCTTTTCTCTTATTTTAAATTTTTAGACCATTTCAACATTCACAATAACAGATTAAGTAGATATAGAGACCTAAATCACATTTAAAAAAAAAATTTTTTTTTAATATACCCCTAAAAATTAGTCCAATTTTTTATATATCCCTGTAAAAATTTAAATATCATATTTACCTCTTAAATCGTTGGGTTATAATAGTTTTACCCTGCTTTAAAGCCTAAATCGGTACACAAAAAAATAAAAATAAAAAATTGAAGGCATTCATGCAATTTCTGTAGATTTCCAAATGTCAAAAATCCCTCTGATCGGCTCGCTAAGCTTAATAACGCTCTCCAGAGCATTCTGATCACCGGAATAACCATGCATACATATAACGGGAGCTCGGCCATTTGAGATGAAACCAAAGCCGTCGACCGGGTTGGAGCGGTTCGTGGCGTCCAGGTAAAACCGGTCTGGTTTGACTCGTTATTCCGCTCCGGCAAAACCGGTTCAATAAGCATAGTTAGGCTGTGCATTCTATTCAAAATCGAATCAAACTGCACCAAATAAATTGAAAAAAAAAATTTTATTTTAAAAATTTAAAAACTAAAAATTTAAACCTATTTTTTTAATTTAAATTTAACTATATTCGAATTAAAATATAGAATCAAAACGAAAACTAATATGATGTATTTATATCTATATGTAATTCAGTTCGGTTCGATTTTTACGATTTTTCAAAATCAAAAATCGAAACCAAAACCAAATTTCAAAATTTCTATTTTTTCAAACCGAATCGAACCGAAAATCGAATAATCCGAACCGAATCGATTATTTGGTTTCGGCTCGGTCGATTTATTCAGTTTAAACCGAATATTGCACGGCCTTAAGTATAGCTGAGAGAATCTCTACTTTTCTGAACACCGTAAGTCACCAAAATTAAGGTTTTAAGTTTTGATTTCGGATTCGATTTTGACACTAAAAAAAATCGATACGTGTCGGCCGTTTTGATTATTTCGGCCGAAACCATTCTCGTTTTGATTTCAGCCAAAATATTTTTTTAGTTATCAATTATGTGTTGACTAGAGTTTAATTATATTTCAACTATACTTTGATTTCAAATTTAAAATAGAATAAATTTATTTTTAAAAATTTAAAAATTATAAAAAAATTTCTATAAAAAGTATCAAATTATAAAAAATATTTTTATATAAAATTGAAATCAACATCTTGGCATTAAAATGAAAAGAGCGTTATAACTTAGAGTTATTTATCTATAATCTCCCAATATATATTAAATTTATCAAAATCTCCCTATGATTTCAATGTCTACTTGCACTCCCATCTTTTTGAAATTAATTACCTATAATATTCAATTATTATTTAATCAAAATTTTCACCAAAAATTTTTCTTATACCATTTGTAATTTTGTAATTTAACCCCTCAAAAATTTTTTATTTATTTTTAATGTTTATTTTTTTTATTTTTTATTTCTCTTCTTTCCTTCTTCCCGAGGGTGGGGTAGGGTTGGTTGGCGAGGACGCTAGGTCGACACGGGTGCGGGCATGAGTGCGAGGCGGGCACAAGCCGAGGCCAGTCAAGGTGTTGGCGCCAGGGCCGCCGAGAGCAGGCGAGTGCAGACGCTAGGCCGACGAGGGCGAGGGCACGGGCACAGGAGGGCGCGGGCGCAGGTGTGGGGCAGGCGAGGGCATGAGCGCTAAGCTAGCACAGGCGTAGACGTCAAGCTGGTGAGAGCATTGATGAGGGCACAAGGCCGATGCGAATGTAGGTGTTAGGCTAGCGAGGGCATTGACGCAGGGCAAGCCCAACGCAATCCAAGGGGGTGGGCGTCAGGCCGCTAGGGACGCGAGTGTCGAGGCCAGACTGGCAAGCGCTTAGACATGAAGTCATGAAACCGAAATAAAATCGAAAATCAAAACGTTTTAGCCGAAACTAAAATATTTCGAACTTATTTTCAAACGAGGACCAAAACCCTAATTCTTCTTGAAATTTTGTTAAAAATAATAAAATCATTAAATCTCAATACCGGAAATAAATACAAGTAAGACGTAAGTTAATTTTAAAATTTTAACCCATTTCTGTCGCACTAAAAATACGAAAAGAAAATGAACTTTGATGCCCAAGATGCAGACTGAAACATAGAGAAATGAAAGCAAATATATACTTCATGACTGGAGAAGAACACATGAAGATCTCAGAACACAGGACAGCCGGGAATCTTGACGCCCGGAGCTGTAGGGCAACTGGCCAACGGGCACTGGTCACTGGGGCCGCCGCCACCCCACCAATCCACCCCATAGATGTTGTACATCTGGAAGGCGAAGTAGATGAGCACCCCCATGAACGCCGCGCCAGCGTCGAGCCCCGCCGACAGCACGTAGGTGTGCCTGGTCCACCACTCCTTGTACTTCCTGTACACCACCACGTTGAACAGGACGCCGAACACGAACCACATGTTATAGTTCACCGCCCCCGCCGGGGGGATCATCGACGTGGCCCCGAGGATGACCGGCATGTTGATCAGCTTGATCCACTTCTTGTTGGGGAAGGCGCGGGCCAGCAGCCAGACCGGCACCGGGGCCACCGCGCCGATGAGGAAGTAGTAGTTCAGCTTGGAGTAGGGGCCGAGCTTCCCGAACATCCGCAGCGGGCCAATGACGCCCCAAATGATTGATGCATCGTAGAACACTTGGCTGCTGGGGCACGTCCAGGGGCTGTTCTTTGGCAGCAGGCTTTTGTCGCAGATGTGGTCTATTGATTCCAAAAGCCACCACGATGTCAGGAAGTATACTCCAGCGGACACTATGGTTCCTGCTAACTGAGATTCAATTCCATCGCACAATCCATGTCATGGTTCTCGAACCTTTATAGTTTATAATGCTAGAAATCTACAGAAGGATTACTGAGATTCAGATTTACCTGAACGTAGAACATTGATCTCGGAGGGATCTTCATGTAATGCCCCAGCTTGAAGTCCCCGACGAAGAATAGGGCCTGGTACATGCTGATGTAGCTGTAAGTCTTGAATGCCATGTTTGCCAGTGGTTTCCCTGGGTAGGCAAACCCTATCACAAGCTCCGAGATAACGTTCAGTCCTGGTTGCTGCAACATAATTCCTAGCAAATTACTCAAAAATTGTATTCGGCTCGCAATTTATTGATTCAGAGGACGAAGAAAACAAGGCGAGCACCTGGTTTGTAGTGGCTGTGATTACGCCGATGGGCAATGTGAAGAACAAGGCGAGGGCGCAAGCGAGGATGAGGCCCCAGTAAGGCAGCTGCATCTGCCCGCCGAAGCCCATGCAGGTCCACAGCGAAAGACCGAAGACGATAACAAGCAAGGCGACGAACCACCATTGGGGAACATCCTTGTAGTTCTTCTTCATCATCCTTGTGTGCACATCGCCGAATTTGTCATGCGCCGCAGCCGCCGTCTGCCGCCATAAACGCCATATTTCCCTACAAAAGAAGACGAATCAGCGCTGGTGGATCCTAAGATTATAAGAGAGTAGATGAAAATTATACTGACTTTCCATTGTAGAGGACAACATGCGTGATGGTGGCGCTGAGAGTTGCGAAGCCGAAGCCGTAAACGACGGCGAAGAAGGTGCTCAGATTGAGTTGGCCATATTGCTCATATTCATGCAAGTCCAAGGTGAAGGTCTGGGGGTTCATGATCCGGGTGATGTTGTATCTGTGGCCGCCGAAGTGGTAGGTGTCAGGGGAGATGATGGGGAAGCGCTTGGCATTGTAGACATTGGTCCAGTAGCTGATGGGGGCAATGATATAGACGACAAGCACATAGCCAACGAGCACGTTGAAGATTGCAAAAGCCGGTGTGGCCAGCGGGGACCCGAGGTAGGTGGCGGTGGTCCAGTCGAGGCCGAACGAACCTAGCCCAAGGCCGCCATAGCCGGCCCCGATCTGGTGTGCAGTGACGGAGTTCTTCCAGATCAAGCAGACGAATGAGATTGCTGAGATGGAGGGGAAGAGGTAGCCGGGGACGGCGTAATAGGCGAAGCTCGTGATGAGGACCATCAGGAAGAACTGGAGCCTCGTGAGCCCGCCCTTGGGCCTCTTCTCCTCCTCATGCAATGCTCTACAAGAATCACAGTCATGGTCTGAGTCATGAGTTCGAAGAATTAGACCAATAATGAACACAAATTTGAAACTGCAAACCTGAAGAGGGAGACTTGAACTAGATTGCTTGGCCACCACATGTAAGGAGAGTCCACCAGGTACTTCCTGAACAGGCCTGCCCACCCATATCCCAGCATCTGCATTTCGTCGAGCACATTGGGAAGAAGATCAACAAAACAAACGAGCAGCTATGAATGTACGTACCTGAGTGGTCAGGGAAAGCAAGAAGCAAGCGAGGGGGTTGAGGTGACGCTTGTAGTAGGCCTTGACAGCGGTGATGATGTTGATGGCGTAAACGCCGCTGTAGCCGGCGTTGGCGAAGATGGTGATGAGAACATGCTCCTTGAGATTGAAGGGCCCCGAGTTGAACGAGAAGCGCCAGCCAACGAGCGGAACTCGGAACTGCCGCTCAGGTAGCGTGGCTGCCATCAGCTTGCCGAGCGGGAGGGAAACGATCTGAGCGCAGACGGCAGACAGCCCCAGCCAGTTCTGACGGTAGCCAAAGAACTGGTTCACGAATGCGAGGATGGCGCAAGCGGCGATGCCGAGGACCCATGATCGGAACGTCAGCACCGGAAGCGTCGGGTCGTCAGTGATGGGCACGGTGAGCCGCACTTGCTCTATTGGGCTGTCATTCACCTCCTCCTCTGCATTGCATTGCCATCAAACTCAGAAAAGGAAGAATTGCTTGAAGAGAGATCAACAGAGAGTACTCACCGAAGTTTGCATGGGAGGGAGGAGGTTGCTCTACGTGGATAGATTCCATTGTGCTCGGCCTTCTGCTGAAGAACCGAACGAAGAACAGTGATGAAAAAGAATTTGTTTATCAAGATTCTAAGAGCTAGTTGGTTTGAAATTTATATTCTGAGAATCTTTTATCCGTAAGTATTTGAACTGATTTTGTGCACTTTATCCGAAGAAGATTGCAATCACATGATGATTTTTTGGTTGTTTCAAAATTTTTTGAGTATTTTATCTCTGTGAAGTAGTCTAAAAAAGTTGGATTTTGACTAAAAATATATATAATTATGATAAAATATGTTTGATTTGATCCAAATTTAGCAATGTTTATCTCAAATTAAGATAAAACATTATGATAAGAGCCCATTTGGTTCAGGATTAAAAATAAATAGGATAATTTCCGAGTGAAGTTTCATTATCCCCAAATTATAGGAGATAAGATACGATTAACTAATTATTTTCTTCTAATATTTGGATAACTCTCTCAAACATATTTTTATATATTTGAAAGTAAACTCGTGCTGATATGAAAAATAGTTGGGAGTAAACTTATGGTTATAAATAATTTAACCCTTTTTAATAAAAAAATAACTTTTATAATCAACAATTAACAAAGATATTAGAGAAAAATTAGATAATTAAAATAGATCGTGTTCTATTCATGATCTGACTCTTGTCCGTCTTTGTATAAATAAGCAGCTTAGGGTAACTCCTTTATAACTCTATTTGAATAACATATTTCAAATTTTACTTGATAAAAAAAATATAAATATACTTCAATAATTTAACAGCAATTTTTCAGATGTTTAATTTGAGAGACTTAAAAATTCCAAAATTTTAAATTTTTTGTTTGACTCGAGAGACTCCATTCACAATTAAATACTCAAAAAAATTTGAAGATTAATATTAAGCTTATACTTAAAAAATACCTTAAATATCTAGAAGGCTTTAATTATTAAAAGTTTAAGATTAAAAATACATTAAAAATTTAAGATACGTTAATTATTAAAAGTTTAAGATTAATTATAAAAAATATATTCAATATCTAAAATATTCTTATTATTACAAATTTAAAGTTTTTAAAATATTCTTTGAAAATATTTTTAATTATTAAAAGGTTTGAAAATTAATTAAGCTTACCTATGACTCATGTGACTTGGATTTTTTTTTTTGAATTTTAATTTCCAGTTAGTTTGATTGAAAAATCAAAATCCTTAAAATTAAAATTTTTTATTTTCTTAAACATTTAAAATTCCTATGAGAAAACATGGGAATTTATAGTTTTTCATAATTTTAATTTTTAGGACTTGATTTTTCTGAAATTTTTTGATTTCGGCCTAACATTCAACATCTCAATTTAAAAATTTGATTTCAAACTTTAAATTATATTATATTTAATTTTATATTTTTCCTTTTATACAAAATAAATTGGTCTAGTTGTTCAAAAGTTTTTTACTAGATTTCAATAGGTATCAAAATCAATTCTGAGATTAAAACTTAAACAACTTATTATAAACTTCTTGATTCCTAAATTGATTAAATAAACAAACTATAATGTCATAATCAGGAAGTTAACGGGTTGTGTGGCAAATTACTAATCAACAGCTGCATTATTTTACATCTTTTAAGGTAAAGCTTTTAATCTGAACTCCAAGATTTTAGGGCAGAGATTGATTGCTAGTTATATCCAATTTCAAAAAAAAAAAAAAAAAAAAAAAAAGAGAATCAGTTTGCAACATTGAAAAGATATAGCGAGGTATATAGTACATTGTCAGAGACCAGAGGGCTGGCACTTCACTTGGAATTTCAAAAATTCTGAGGTCTTTGCAAATAAAAACCATTGGAGGGGAAAATTGTAAATTGTAAAACCTATAATAACCATCGTACCATGGTTGTCATAAAAATATGAAAGCATCAAACAAGAAATATAAATTCAAAAAAAATTCCACAATCCCGAATCTTCGCATATAATTGAAAAGAAGGAAGAACAAATTTAAACTCACATTTTGTCAGAAAACCGGGCATTCCTTGACGTTTATGCCCGGAGCAGTAGGGCAAATTGCCAGAGGGCAGTGGTCGTCGGCGGCGGCGCCCCACCACATCATCCCGTGGAGGTCGTGCGCCTGCATAGCAAAATAAAGCAGCACCGCCATGAAGGCCACGCCGGCGTCCAACGCCGCCGACAGCACGGAGTTTTGCCTCGCCCACCACTTCTTGTACCTCCTGTACACGACGAAGTTGAAGAGGATCCCGACGGCGAACCACATCGTGTAATGCACAGCCCTCGCCGGCAACATCGAGCTCGTGGCGCCGATGACGACCGGCATGTTGATGAGCTTAATCCACTTTTTATGCGGGAATGCGAGGGAGAGGAGCCAGACCGGCAACCGAGAGAGGGTACCGATGAGGAAGAAGGAGTTCATCTTGGAGTAGAGGCCGAGGCGGCCGAACATCCGGAGCGGGCCGATGACGCCCCAGACGATGGAGGCGTTGTAGAAGACGTCGGATCCGGGGCATGTCCATAGGCTGCTTTTCTGCAGGTTGGCTTTGTCGCAGATGTAGTCAACTGATGTCAGCAGCCACCATGCTGTGCCGAAGTACACCGAGCATGAGATCACTGTTCCTACAAGCTACAGATTTCAACAAACAAAACAAGCTTTTAGCTGCTTCGTCGCCGACGAACTGCAGAAACTGAAACTGACTATGATGTTACCTGAACAAGGAACATGGATTTGGGAGGCATCTTCATATAGTGGCCCAACTTGAAATCATGCAGAAAAAAAAGCTTTTGAGTCATGCTCATGAAGGCATAGGTCTTGAATGCCACATTTGCTAATGGCTTTTCTGGATACATGTATCCGATTACCAGCTCTGTTATAATATTCAGCCCTGGTTGCTGCCATCGCATGGATTCTATTCTTTGTCATAATCTGAATTACTGGGATATATATGAATAAAAAAAATGCTTGCCCCTGGTTCATGGTTGCCATGATGCCGCCGACAGGCAGCATGAAGATGAAAGCGTTAATGCAGGCCAGGAAGATGCCCCAGTAAGGAAGCTGCAACTGTTGGCTGAACCTATTGCAGGTCTAGAGCGAAAGCCCCAGCACAAACACCATGAGCACTATAATAGTCGATAATGTGATTGACTCACATACTAATTTTGAACTCAGATTAGAATGGAGATGAGATCCTTTTGCAGAAAGCATAAAATTTGATCAATATTATATTGAATATAGTTAATTAAGTGCTGATGTTACACTCAAAAATTAAATTAAGAGAAAATTATATGGCTAGTAGTAATTTTTCGAATGTTGCAGTTCAACGGAGAGATTGTTGGTTAACATTAAATGGTTCTTCAGTAATACTAATTAGAATTAGTTTGATAAAAAAATAGTAAGTAAAAATATTAGATTTAATATAATGAGATTATATCTGAAGATAAATATTATTATAATATCAAATGTGATAGATTAATCATATATTAGATATTAGATAAATAAAATATAATATATATCTAATAAAAAGATCCATATCCTATTAATTTAAAATTTTAGAATGATTTAATAATTAACTCATTATATTGATTTGATTTGATATTTTTAATCTCTCTCTCTCTCTCTCGTAATGAAACAGCATGAGTATTATCAACCATCAATGGGGGACAACATCATAGTCTTGCTTCATCAGCCTCGTGTGCAAGACACTGAGGTTGAGCTTGCTGTACTTTTCACGAGCATTCAGATCAAGAAAGAAGGTATTTTCATCGAGCACTAGGGTTGTATTTGTTAATCTTGTGGTCTTATAGACTGTTTATCGATTTATTTTTTAAAATAAATTTGATTGTGCAATTTGAATCCGACAGTTTGAAAATGTAGTGAGCGGCTCAAATTTGACTATCTGATTGATATTTACATGACAATGGATGACAATATAGATAGAGCCAAATTTTATATATGTGTGTTCATTTGGGTATTCCGTTATGGATCGGAACGTACAGTATTATGGCTGTATACACATAACTTCCATCAACTATTTTAATTTGCATTCCTATTAGAGTTTGATCTTACTGATGCATTTGATGGCCTTGATGGTTTGTTCAGCCAAGAGATTGCTGACAGAGATTTTGAAGGGATGCATTGTGCTGTTCTCAGTGTGAAGTAAGACCTCTCGCTGGCTCTATTTTTTTTGTTTTATGCTGTACAAATTTTAATTCTTTTTGTAGGTATAATTCATATTATGAATCTGAGCCAGTGTTGTAGGTTGAGAAGAAACCTGCCAGCATTGCTTGGGTGGATTATTCAATTGACGTGTATTGATTAATATACTGAATGGAGATAAGAACTCTGATATCAATTTGATAAGAAGGGGTAGAGAGAGGAGGTAGGGGGGATGGGGAATGGCAAATATGGATCTGGATCTGTTGAAGAGAATGGGGAGTAGGATGGGCAGTGAAATCTTTTCCATATGAATAACTTAAGCAATCAAAACCAATTACGCAGCTTATAGGTCCCCTTTAATTATGTTACAAAGAACTGTTAAAACTTGACATCCTTGCAAAGAACATATGGATGTTGTTGGTGTTATATAGTTGATTGCAAAATTATGTGTGATTCAAATGCCAGTTACCTATTTGAGTACAATGATACGTTTTGTTTCTATATCTGCTGTAAAACAGATGCTAAAATAAATAAAACTGTTTTCACCTGTAGCATCTGAAATGTTGACATAAATGTGGATGATGTTACATATTATGCATCCCTGCCACCATTGCCAATCACGGACATTTAGCTTTGAAATCTTTGACTGTATCATGACCTTGCCCGGCAGTACCACAGTGGACTAATGTTGTGGGTTCAAGTGGCTACAGCATCTATGATGAAAATAACAAGGAGAAATGAGGAAGAAAGCTTGCAATTCTTGTCATTCTCTCATAAACCTAACAGTTGAATGCTTTTCATTAACACAGGTCAATAATTGTATCTGCTGCAATTATCAGAGTATTTGGTAAGGATGCTGCTGAAGTTCCTTTGATTGCCGCACAACATGAAAACCGAGGAAAGGTGTGGAATGTTCATATCGCTATACCTTCAAGATATGTTTCAATGTCTTATATTGTATCCAAACATCCCTTTAAGTTCACTCCATGGTTTATTTTTCTGCTTTGGTTGTACTTATTTCTCACAATTTGGCATCAGTCATACTTCATTGTCATACACTTGCTAGTTGCTGGAGTAATTAAGAAATGGGATAATTACCAGTGACTCCTGTAATTTGGGGTAATTACCGCTAATCCCTGTAATTTCCGTAATTACCCCCACCCTCAAATTCGGTCGTATTTACCCACAGCCCCTAATTGTTATTTAATCAAAATTTTACCCAAAAATTCCGATTTTACCCCCGTTATTTTTACACATACACCCCTAAAAACTTATTTTTTTATATTTAATCCCCCGGATTTCGGATTTTTCAAATAACACCCCGAAAGAACTTCGATTTACAAAAAAGTCCTCGAAATTCGAATTTTTTGCAAATAAACCCCCGAAATTATTCCGATTTACAGAAAAGTCCCAAAATTCGGATTTTTGCAAATAACACCCCGTCGCGCGGGCGGGAGCGGAGGAGGAGGCCGGCCGGCCGGCGGCAGAGCGGAGACGGCGGCCGGCGGCGAGAGTGGAGCCGGAGGCCGGGCGGGCTGGAGCGGAGGCGGAGGCCGGGGCGCCGGCGCTCCGAAACGCGGGCGCGAACGGCCACGGCCGAGGCCGTTCCGCCACCGCGTGCCGGGGACGGAGGCCGAGGCCGGCGCGCCCGCACTCGGAGGCCGAGGCCGAGGCCGTTCCGCCCCCGCGTGCCGGGGACGGATGCCGAGGCCGGCGCGCCTGCACGCGGGGGCGGAACGGTCTCGGCCTTGGCCGTCCGCGCCCGCGTGCCGGCGCGCCGGCCTCGGCCTCCGTCCCCGGCACGCGGAGGCGGAACGGCCTCGGCGTCCGCCTCCGGTCCCGCTGCCGGCACGCCGGCGCCCCGGCCTCCGCCTCCTTCTCCGGCGCGCGGGGGCGGGATTTTTGCAAATAATATCCCGAAATATTCAAATTTACAGAAAAGTCCCCGAAATTTTGATTTTTGCAAATAACACCCCGAAGTTAAATTTGTAATTTATAAATATTAAATTTGTAATTATAAATATAAAAAACACTAATGTCTTTTTTGTAAAATTTTATTTAAAATATGATTAAAAATATAGACTTATTTATAAAAAGAATATTGAAGGGGTCTATTTGTAAATGTACAATATGAAACTTGTAATTTTAAATTTTAATCTTTGAAACCTTCGATGACTTATTTGTAAAATTTATTGATAAAATAAATAAAATTTGGATATATTTATAGAGAAAAATATTAAAGGTGGTCTATTTTTAAATATAAAAAATATTAAAAATTAATTTTAAAATAATTTTACAATTATTTAAAAAAAAAATCTGAGGGTCTATTTTGTAATTTCTAATTATAAATATAAAAAACACTAATGTCTTTTTTGTAAAATTTTATTTAAAATATGATTAAAAATATAGACTTATTTATAAAAAAAAATATTGAAGGGGTCTATTTGTAAATGTATAATATGAAACTTGTAATTTTAAATTTTAATCTTTGAAACATTCGATGACTTATTTGTAAAATTTATTGATAAAATAAATAAAATTTGGACATATTTATAGAGAAAAATATTAAAGGTGGTCTATTTTTAAATGAAAAAATATTAAAAATTAATTTTAAAATTACAAGTTTCATATTGTACATTTACAAATAAACCCCTTCAATATTTTTTTATCAATAAGTCTATATTTTTAATCATATTTTGAATAAAATTTTACAAAAAAGACATTAGTGTTTTTTATATTTATAATTACAAATTTAATATTTATAAATTACAAATTTAACTTCGGGGTGTTATTTGCAAAAATTAAAATTTAGGGGACTCTTCTGTAAATTTAAATATTTCGGGGTGTTATTTGCAAAAATCCGCCCCCGCGCGCCGGAGAAGGATGCGGAAGCCGGGGCGCCGGCGAGCCGGCGGCGGGAGCGGAGGCGGACGCCGAGGCCGTTCCGCCCCCGCGTGCCGGGGATGGAGGCCGAGGCCGGCGCGCCGGCACTCGGGCGCGGAAGGCCAAGGCCGAGAGCGTTCCGCCCCCGCGTGCGGGCGCGCCGGCCTCGGCCTCCGTCCCCGGCACGCGGGGGCGGAACGGCCTCGGCCTCGGCCTCCGCGTGCGGGCGCGCCGGTCTCGGCCTCCGTCCCCAGCACGCGGGGGCGGAACGGCCTCGGCCGTGGCCGTCCGCGCCCGCGTTTCGGCGCGCCGACGCCCCGGCCTCCGGCTCCGCTCCCGCCCGCCCGGCCTCCGGCTCCGCTCCCGCCGCCTGCCGCCGCCTCCGCTCCGCCTCCGGCCGGCCGGCCTCCTCATCCGCTCCCGCCCGCGCGACGGGGTGTTATTTGCAAAAATCGGAACTTTGGGGACTTTTCTGTAAATCAGAATAATTTCGGGGGTTTATTTGTAAAAATTCGAAATCCGGGGGGTTAAATATAAAAAAATAAATTTTTAGGGGTGTATGTGTAAAAATAATGGGGGTAAAATCGGAATTTTTTGGTAAAATTTTGATTAAATAACAATCAGGGGCTGTGGGTAAATATGGGCGAATTTGATGGGGGTGGGGGTAATTACGGAAATTATGGGGGTTAGCGGTAATTACCCCAAATTACAGGGGGTCACCGGTAATTACCCCTTTAAAATTAATACAAAACATTAAATGTTCTAATTTAGATTTGGTTCAGATATTTATTAAATTAATATAAAAATACTTATTTTATTTTAATTTTTATAAAAAATCAGTTGTTCAATATTATGAAATCAAACATTCGAAATTTAATTTTAATAAACAAATTATTCAAACCAAAATAAAATCAAATGAGTATAATTTGATCTTTTATATTAATTTAATTAAAAATAGAATTAAAATATAATTTTTTTAAGTATTTTAATCGAAATAATATTTTAATCGAGTGATTTTTTGTTAATAAGACAAATGATATATTAACAAAAACTCTAATAATAAAATATTTTTTTAGTATATATTAGTGTCTTAAGTTCTGTTTGATTTGAGATTATATAATATAATCAGACTAAATTTTAGTCCCACCAGCAAAAAAAAAAAAATTATGACTGTTTTTTCGTATTTATTTACTAGTTTAATTAACGGAAGATAGAATTATTTTCTTCTAAAATTGTCTTTACAATGGTTTTGTCTTTCAAAATATTTTTACTTCACCTACAGACAATCTACCGCCTCCGCGCAATCAAGCAACAACGCGGGCGGCCGACAAACGTTTACAGGCGGCCAGCGAGATCGAAATTGGGGAGTACGACGGGCACCTCCGGGAATCCAACCACCCCCGTACCGGGCAAGCAGCACCAGGAGGCGGGCAACGGGCAACTCCAAGCAGCCCGCGAGATCAAGCATGGGAAGAACGACGAGATCGGGGAGCGGCGATAGGCTCAAGTTTGGGGAGTACAACAAGAACAAAATGGGAAGAAGGTTTGGGATGAAATGGAGCTTCTAAGAACATTTATATATTTTTTTAAAAAAAAAGCCTACCAAAATTCCCCTTCGCTTTTAATGGTCTCAATTTTGATTGTTAACTCTAACAAAAAGATATTAAAATTACCATTGTGCTCTTATTTTATATATTAATATAAAAATATTTTTTTATAAAAAACTCTTAAAATTTAAAAACTTGTTTACACCCTTATTTCATGTTATAATTTTTTTTATGGATGTCACACATTTAATAGTAATTATATTATTTATGAAAAAATATACATGATTAAATAATTTGTGATATTTTTTGTAAATATTTAATAATAATTTTATGAACTTTCATGAGATTTTCTGTAATTTTCTGAAGTTTCAAGTATTTTTTAATGATGTTTTGAAATTCCAAGATTTTTTTAGAAATTTTTAATTTTTAAGAGTTTTGTGATTTTATAAACCTCCATGGGTTTTTCTGCAATTTTCTATACCTTTAGTATTTTTATATTTTTTAAAGTTTCAAGGGTGTTCATGAAATTTTAAACTTTCAAGAGGTTTTTTTTGTTATTTTCTATCCTTTCAGAGGTTTTTGTAATTTTCTAAACTTTCCGATATTTTTCTGTAATTTTTAAATTTGTAGATATTTTTTGAAATTATTTAAACTTTTTTGGGTTCTTTGTGATGTTAGATATTTTAGGAGTTTTATGATTCCATGTTCTTTTAGAAAATTTTTTGTGAGTTTCTATATTTTTATTGATTTTTATGATTTTTTATACTTTTAATATTTTTCTCTTCATTTTTTATACTTTAAAGGTGATTTCAATGATTTTATATACTTTTAGTGATTTTTTGCAATTTCTAAACTTCCAAAAAAAATTTTTACTTCTCTTTTTTTTTTTGAGAGTTTTCCAATTTTCTATACTTTCAAAATTTTTTTGCGATTTTCTATACGTTTTTTGTAATTTTCTAAGCTTTCAGTATTTGTTGTATTTTTTACATTTTTAGGAGCTTTTAATATTTTTTAAATTCTTAAGATTTTTTTATTTCTATACTTTTAGAGATTTTTTATAATTTTCTGAACGTTGTTTTTTTTATTTCGAGGAATTTTTTTGCATTTTAGATTTTTTATAATTCTTTGGATTTTTATTAAATTTTTATGATTTTTTAAATTTTAGGAGATTTTTTATAAAAAATATATTTTCATACAAACCTATAAAATAAAAATATGATGATAATTTTAATATTTGTTAATTTAATGATAAAAATTATCGCCGTTACGTTATTAGAGAGATCTGAAAAAGAAATTATAATTTTTATAAGAGTATAAAAGAATCTCGCTATAATCATTTCAAAAATTTCAAAATTCAAGAGGGGTTTTATGTAATAAAAATTACCCATGCTCTGAAATGGTCCGGGCCAAAATGTAATTATCTGAAACTCGCGGGACATTCTGAGGGCATTTCCCGTCCTTTATTTATTTGCCTTCGGACGCATTTGACGACGGATTCGGATCGTGGGGCCCACTCCACCCCCGAGCCCGATTCGTATAAAACCAACCCCCTTCGTCTTCGCCAGAACAACAGCAAGACTCTCTCGCTCTCGCTCGCTCTCGCTCGCTCTCGGAGGAATCGAGATGGTGGACCAGCTCACCGATGAGCAGATCTCCGAGTTTAAGGAGGCCTTCAGCCTCTTCGACAAGGATGGCGACGGTCAGATCCCCCTCCATCCCTCTCTCTTCTCGCTCTCTCTCTCTGCTCGATTCGACGCATTTTGGTGCTCTTTTCGGCCGGTTTGTGTTGATCAAGGGTTTTCCGTTTGGATTCGAGTGGTTTTTTGCCGTTCGGGTTTTCTTTGCGGCCATCTTGATGTTTTGCTTTCGTTTGATGTGGATCTCATTGATTTATTTTGGTTCATTGGAGATCTGTTCTTGGTAACCGTTTGGATAAAAATGAGCGGGGTCATCTTTTTTATCGGACCTGTGGATAGAGGTGCGATTTAAGGAAGATTGGAAGAATTTTCAGATTGTTTGACGAGCTTTGTGTGCTTGGAAATTTGTAGAAATTGAGCAAAAAAAAAAAAAAAAGAGAGTAGGGTTTGGATGATTTAGAGCATTTTCCTGGTCTTTCGCTGGAAGGATGTGGTTTGTGCTCTGGGAATCTGGAGCTATATACTGTGAGAATCAAACACTGATGGACGTGTACGCCATGCATGAACTGAGAGACCTTCCTGATCTTACTTGAGAATAAGAAACCCCCCACTTTAATATGGTAGGAATCCTGGAATAGGATAGAGTTTAATGTGGTTGGTTATAGGCCTAAGAGAAGAGGTTAGGTGATTCTGTCATTTGGATAAATTGAAATTCTGTGATTGGTCAATGGTAGGTTTTTTTTTGTTTTTTGTAGATTTACACAGATATTCCGGATTTCCTCAAATGCTATGCCTTTGTAATATCCACCCTCTCCCCCATGCCGCACTCTGCCTAAGCCAGGTCCCCTTTTCCTGCCATATTTATTCAGGTTTGATTTGGATTTTCCATATATAACAAGTGTAGAAGATAGACTGATTTGGTGGGCTTCACATGCCAAAGAAATATATTCTTGTTGCATGAGCATGAATTTTGGTCTCAATAAAATCATGTAGCCTATTGTATTTTAACATGTTGTAGCTGTACTCCTGTACGAATAATCTCGTTTGGTCTTGGGTTTTGAAGTTATTAATTCTTCGATTGCTTGTTCTTTTTTTCCTAGTCATTACATATTAAGATTTCTACCTTTGTGAAAGGATATCTAAGCCATTGTCAATTTGGACAATTTTTTTTTTTGCGCAAAATTTCTAGAGTTCTGTGTAATGACAGCTGACAGCTCACTGGGCATCAAAATGAGGGTTGTGTTCTAATGCATCTTGTTTTGGTATAATTTTAGAGATTTGTGTTTCAATAGTAGGCGGAATTCTAATGGTGACCAAGGATTGGGAATAAACATTCTAGTATACATATATGGTATAAGTAACATGATATATTTTTTTTACTGTAAGAATATTACTCCTTTTTTCCCTATGTGTTACTCTAATCCAAGCCAACTCATAAGTTATATGATCAGCAGGATCATGCTGTAGCCTTCCTAAAAAAATTGTATAGGTTAATATTCACTAATCATGCTAATCTGGTTGACCTTATTTTTTCAATTCAGTAGCAAACTTCCTCCTATATTGATGTAGGACAACTATATCTTTTTTACAGTAAAATTAGATATTTAATCCAAGTTCAATTTTAACTCTAATTATAATTTGTTAGAATTGGTACAGTTACAGTTCGAATGTCATATCTCCCAAGATATTCATCTAAATTCAACAAATAACCATCCGTTCGAAATTTGAGATCGGTTCCAATATTTTTTTATTTATTATTTTGACTAATTTACATTCTGTATTGGTCAAAATTAGAGTCTATTAATTAGTCTGAGTCAATAACAGTACTAGTTTAATAAGAAATAAGACTTAGATATTTTTATTTAAGATATGTTAAGTAGAATTCTTAATAGAGTTTAAGTCATATTTTTATCCTACACCAAATAGAACTCTAAGTTTATTAGAGGAATATATATACAGCCTAAAGTTGTTATAAAAAAAAAGCTTTTCTATCAATAATATTTTTTATTTTGAGTTTCTTTCTTTTCATCTTCCTTATGGATTTAAGAATTTATCATTGTGAGAAGACAGTAACTTTCTCTCTATTCCCCGTGCTCTCTCTCTTGCTGCATCAAGTGATATCAGAGTGAAGTTGTTCTTGAACTCAACTTTATTGATTGTAGTTGGTGATGACAACTCCATGAATGGTGATATAGGAGATTATTAAATTTAAGATTTGATTAAACAAATTTTTTTTCTTCTATCACTAGAAAGTATGAAGTTTTAAAGTAGATTGAAAATAAGAAATAAGTTTGTCAATTGATCATCAAAGAACCTCACAGTTCGACGTCTTGAAAATTATCACATGAGATATTTTCTTCAAATCAGTTTTTTTATTTTCATAAATATGAAAATTTTCTTAATTGAGCAGAACAACTTGAAAACTTTTTTAGGCATCTAAAGATTATTGAGATAATGAAAATTAAGATTATTGAATTAAAACTTAAGAGATAAGTTTTATTATGGTGGAAACAATTTCAACAACAACGTGTGAAAAAAGGTTATCAAAAACTTCAAACATGGCTAGAGATGCGGCACTTTTTAAAAAGAAAATTTCTACAAAAGCATTACTTTATTCATTATGAGGAGGTACGTACCAAATTGAAATATGATATTCAAGAAAGGGTAAAATTCAATTTAGTTTTTCAAAAATTTCAAAAGAAAATCACAAATTTCGAGATAAATCATTAAGAGGTTAGTGTTGTTATGAATTTTATTACAATTTCTTTCTATATTAAACTTTATTCCTTTATAATAATGAATGCTAAAAAAAAATACTAGTAAAAAAGTAATTCTAAATGCCTTTCTTGTGGATGAAGTAAGTTTAAACGAAAATTTGTACATGTCTATTAATAGTTATTAATAAAATTTCAGTTTACAAGAGAAGTCATTGCATATATTGTAAATCTCAATCGAAGTTGTAAGGTTATTAGTGATACAAATTACAATATTATCTTTGAAGAGAACTAATTATTTTATTCAAAATTTATTAGTGAAAATGCCATAAAATTTTTCACCACTTAAAGATGTTAAAATAATACTTGATTGTAATTGTTATTCATTATACCCAAAAGTTTATTATGATTACTCGATGTACAGAATTGAATATAAAAACCCACAGGTCATAAATATTATTTTAGGGGTTGAGTAAAAGTGTAAGAACCGATTAATAATAGAGACAAATAAGTTGAGACATTAGAAGAATAAGGACTAAACAATTAACATATTTCAGTAAAATTTAGTTGGTTTTCATCATCAAGTTTTGCATTAGAAAGAGTTTAAGAGGAACACAACTATAACAGTGGAAATTTTAATTTTTGACTTAAGGACAAATCTTTTACAAGTGGAGGGGTTTGATGGATGCCAACTATATTTTTTATAGTAAAATTAGAAATTTAGTTCAAGTTGAATTCTAACTCCAATTAAAATCTGTAAAAATTCATATAGTTATAATCCAAAGGTTATATCTTCTAAGATATTTATTTAAATATAATAAATAACCATTTGTTGGAAAGCTGAAATCGATTATACAATTCTTTCATTTACTATTTTGGATAACTAGGATTCTATATTGGTCAAAAGTAGAGTTTATTCATCAGTTCGAGTTAATAATAGTTCTAACCTAATAAGATTTAGATATTTTTATTTAAAATATGTTAAGTATAATTTTTAGTGGAGTTTAGTTTTTATTTTTAGTTTACACCAATTAGGACTTTAAATTTATTAGAGGGTTATATATAAAGACCAAGTTTATAATAAAGGAAAATTTTTTTTATTAATAATATTTTTTATTTTGAATTTGTTCCTTTCTATCTTCTTTATAGATTTAAAGATCAATCATAGTGAGAAGGCGGTGATTTTCTTCTTATTTTTCATGTCCTCCCTCGCTGCATTTTATATACTTGCTTATGTGTTATTGTTTTATAAGCTTACTCCATTGCATGTTCATTAAAGTTGAGAGGGCGTTTGGTAACAGACTAAGACTAAGATTAACGTTTTGTAAAATAATATTTTTTAATCAAAACCGACCCTACAATAATTTAAGTTCAAAAAACTAATTAATGTTTTATAATAATTTAATTTAATAGTTGTGTAAAATAATTAATATTAATTTTTTAAAAAAATAAAAAAATAAAAAATTCCTGGCCCCTAGTCCTAGTTCATTACCAAATAGACACTAATAGCAGCTATTTTGTGGGCTTGAACATTTCAGCTAATGGATTATGAACCTTCATTAGAAACCCTTCTATTTTGAAATATTCAGAAAGAAATTCTGTGATATCTTTGAATTGATTACCTTCAGAACAAATGCCTCTTTTTTTCGGAAAAAATATGTTGTTTTCTGCCTGCAGATTTATTTTTATTTTCACTAACTGTAAATGTGCAGCTTAAAAATTTGAATTCGCATTCTTAAGTTTGTAACTTTGCTTTTATTTGGCTATATAAATGTATTCTGTTTGTAGTTCCTGAGAATCTAGTCAGTTGTATGCTGCTGGAGAACAATTTTTAAAAATTGCTGATGTTCTAGCTGTTAAAATATTAGAAGTTTTTTCTTTATTAGAAGATATTAGCACATGCAGTTAATATTATATGATGGCATAAGTGTTTCATAGCTGAGGGCATAAGTGTAGTGGTGCCCTTGTTATTCAGGTGCAGTTGATGTGCCATTGTTGCAACATTCTGCTTACAATTTCAACATTATCAATGGAAGTTCCAGATTCAGTCAGACCAATTTAATGGTTTCAATATCATTTGTCTTTTCCCTGTCAAATCAAAATTATTGCTAAGTTCTAATTGATAAGCAACATTTCTTTCCCCAGTCTGGTTTTTGTTATTTTTAGCCAGATATTTGTTGGCTATGTGCAAGCTTCTCAGACCTGCCTACCATTATCTGTTGTTCAGTGATAAGGAACATAATTTGTAGCCCATTTTTTGTACTAATTTTCTAGCTAATAAAAAAACATGTATTGTCCATATTCATTTTCCCTTAATGAATTAATCCTTGTAGGCCAACCATAGAATTAGGCCAGGCCAGAGAATTTTTATTCTACATGTTGGAATAGCAACCTATTCAAATATCTGGTTGTTATGCTAGCTCTGATTTTTTTTTCCTCTCTCATGATGACATTTGAGTCTCAATTTCTCTTTTTATCTCTTAAAATCCACAACTCTGCTTTTCAGATGCCTATCTTATCTGTTTTAGTTGCAGAAACAAGTACAAACAATTGCAAGTTGAGGGAGTACATGATTCTAGAATTATGTCCAGGCTAATGCGTTAGCAGATCAAAATGCGGTGAATCTTTCAATGAAATGGTAGAATAGATATTAGAAGATATACTGAGGATAATAAAAATCACAATATATCAGAACCAGGAAAAGGATGCTTGTATAGGACGCTAACAAGCATTATAGTATAGCAAGCTTTTTGTTATTTATTCAGAACAAACCATATTATTTTCTACATTAATTCATTGTGGGATGTTAAACAGGTTGTATCACAACCAAGGAGCTTGGGACTGTCATGCGGTCGCTGGGCCAGAATCCAACGGAGGCAGAGCTGCAGGACATGATAAATGAAGTCGATGCTGACGGTAATGGGACAATTGATTTCCCTGAGTTCCTCAACTTGATGGCTCGCAAGATGAAGGATACTGACTCCGAAGAGGAGCTGAAGGAGGCGTTCAGAGTGTTTGACAAGGACCAGAATGGTTTCATCTCTGCTGCAGAGCTTCGACATGTCATGACCAACCTGGGAGAGAAGCTGACAGATGAGGAGGTTGATGAGATGATCCGTGAGGCCGATGTTGATGGTGATGGCCAGATCAACTATGAGGAGTTTGTCAAGGTTATGATGGCCAAGTGAGGAAAAACCACCCTTGCCTCCAAACAGCTTACTGAAAAAAAAGACATCTCAGCAATCAAGTAGTGGTATGCTTAAGTTTGTGGAAGGAAGGGAACGTTTTTTAACTCTTGATGTTGGGTGGTTGGTGTTGCATTTTCTCAGTTATTGCTTTTGTGAATGTGTGTTCTCTGTTAATTTGATCCTTGTGTCCTCAAGGTGTTAAGACTTGGGATTTTTTTCTTTTCTTAGCCGGACTATTGCAGAAAAAGATCAGAATCTTCAACCTTCCGCTTCTTAATTGAGACATAGTTAATTCATTTTATTTTATTTTTGTGATTATTGTGTTTTGCCTCTTCATTATCTTTCATTTTGGTTTGCTGTTGAGCTTTTATGATTAGAATGCATTGGTTCCGAGTGAAAATACATTGCAAAGAAGTGAATGAAAGGATTGCGCTTGCTTGATTTGTGTTGCTTGAAAGAAAAAAAAAACTTTTAAGATTAGAGTTGCAGTTGATGGAACTCAGGCCTGCCTGCAGCCGAAGTATCAGTAGAAGAGGAAACCCACGCTGATTGTAGAACCAAAGCTGTCCCTTCATGTTCCATTGCTTGCAACCAGAATTTCGGGCTGCCTGGTGATTTGCACAAACAAAGAACCATGACGAAAATGATAGCTTTCTACGCATTATTAGTTTGTCTTTGCAAGTTTGCCGGAGCTCGAACAAATGTCATGAACAAATAATCTTCTATATTGGAAATCTTTCTCATCAGGAACTGAGGATCACCGTACAATTGCAACAAGCAAGCAAGCATACAGATGACCTATTGATACAACGTAACCTAAGGGACTTCGTAATGTTGCTAGAAGAACAGCCATGAAAAGCCATTTGAGCTAAAAAGCATAGAATGGATTTTGCTTTTTGCCATACATCTGCAGGAACTCATTTGACATAGATCTGGAGCTATCATGGTCTCACTTCCGTTGATTGGGGCTATCCCTCTCTCTAAGACCTCATGGTGATGAAGAAAGACTCGCATCCATTTTACCGAGTCTTCATTCCCGTTTGAAAGAAAGTGTACTTGTTCTTTGATGATTTCCATGATGTTGCTAGATTCCACCTATTCAAAGTACTAGTGGTATACAAGCTCCTAGACCCAGTTAATAAATATTTCTTCTTTCGGGGGATCGACTAGCCAAAGCATTCATGAATTGCCAATAGAGCTTTGTCACCTAGGAACCAAGAAA